>JAYJME010005516.1:0-10037 GCA_036873775.1 Costaria costata
GCTCATCTGCACATGTTTTCTCGACTTGAGCTATAAGCGGTAGCTCATCTGCACATGTTTTCCCGGTTTGAGCTATAAGCGGTAGCTCATCTGCACATGTTTTCCCGGTTTGAGCTATAGGAGCTACATGAGCTACACATGTTTCCCCCGGCTTGAGCTATAGGTGATAGCTCATCTGCATATGATTTCGAAGCTTGAGCTATGGAGGATAGCTCATCTACATATAGTTGCCCAGGGTGGGCTATAGGAGCTACATGAGCTAGCTTAATCGTCCCCGTGATGAGCTATAGGAGCTACATGAGCTACACATGTTTTCCCCGGCTTCAGCAATAGGCGGTTGCTCATCTGCACATGTTTTGAAGGCTTGAGCTATACACGATAGATGAGCTAGCTCATGAGCTTTAAGTGTGCAACCTTCACAATTGATAATACTAAGAGTATTTTTTTAATGAGAACAAACAGAAGCCAAAATAAAAATTCAATAAAAGGAGCCAGGATCTGGAGAAATGGCGACACAAACATACATTGGCTCCCCAGCCATGTCCAGCGCTCTCTTTCCCATCACTCTTAAATGCTAACCACATGTTAAAAATACAAGTATTAGGCGTTACACCGACCGAAGCAGCAACATCGCCCTTAACAAAAGCAGGACGTAGCGGTAAAACAGAAAACATGGCACAGCCTTGAGCTTCTGGGGGCCGAGGTATGTAGCGACCAAGCAACTGGAAACTGCGTTTTCATCAGCCCGCTATAACCGTGTGAGCGCGCAGTACAACTATCGTCATGCTGCGCGCGTGTCGTACCATACAGCCCCTTGCATCGGAGTTCAGACACTGAATGAATTGAAACATCCCCCTAAGGGCCGTCATAATCAAATAACTTTTTTTCCCTGATTTTCCTCTTTTTATTCAAGAAAAACAGGAAAAACAGGAAATAAATTTCCTAAATATTAAATATTGAAATTTAGCAGGGGCAAAATATCAGGTGCGCTTGGCTTTCACGTTTTATAATAGGAATTAAAAAAAGAGGAAAATCAGGAAATAAAAAAAATAAAAATGAGCGAACCCCCCCCCCCCGGAAAATCAGGAAATTAAGGGCAAAAAGTTCTTCGATGATAACGGCCCTAACCCAGTAGCCCCAGCTGCTTCGTGAGCGCTAAATGCTGCAATCATCAGTAAAAATTGGTCCCTATTTCCCCGTCTTAAAAATCCCAAAACGGATGAAAAAGCGGACAGATAGAACGCCGCCGCCGACACCCACCATCCTCCAAAATTCACCGCTTCACGACCTTCAAGATGTCCAGCGGCTCAAAGTGAACCTTGAGCGAGGACGACCACGCCTGCAGCCTTCGGAACTCTTCAAACTCCACCAACGTCACAACCGTCCCTGTCCTCCCCTGGCGCCCCGTGCGCCCGGCCAGGTGGACATACTCGTCCGGACTCTTGGGCTTCTGCATCAAGAAAACAAAGTCCACGTCGTCGAAGTGCAAACCCCTCGCCGAGTCCTCCCCTGTGACAAGAAGGGCCCCGGCCTCCCCCTCGCGCAGCCGACCGCCCACTCCGGACCCCGTGAGCAAATCCGCGTCCCCTACACCGGCCGCACCTCCTCCCCCCTCCCCTCTCCCTCCCGCTCCGGTCGAAACCCCTCGGAACTCCTCCGCCAGCCTGTCGTGCTGCTGTATCGCCTCCGACGCGTGTTGGCCCCTGACACCGCCCTGCTCCTCATCGGAGACGAAGCCCATCGCCTCGTGGAGGGCGACCGCGCGCCGCCCGACGTCGCCGCCGGAGCGCCTCAGGTGCGCCACCACCGCGGTCACGCGCTCCCCTGGGGGGACGAAGATCAGCGGCCGCCGCGGCTGAAGCTCGCGCACCGCCGCCGTGAGGCCCTCCAGGCGGGAGAAGAAGTCGCCCTCCGCGAGGGGGACGCAGTAGTGGCGGATCGTGTCCGGGATGGCCACCGCCCGCTCGGTCGCCAGGTTTTCGACCGCGGACGCTCCGAGCGGGTCACGGACCACCCTCAGCTCGCGGCTACTGCTGCCGCCACCGTCGCCGTTGTTGACCCCGTCGGCAGACCCCAGCGCAGAAGAGCGGCGGACGATGTGCCCCAGCTCGCGGCGGAGCGGCCGGCCGATGGTTGCGGAGCAAGCTACCACCTGCCCCGACATGGAAGGCAGAGGGAAGACACGATGGAGGGGGGGCGTTAGGGGGAGCACGCGGCGCACATTGCAAGGGGTATATACAGCGGGCGCAATAGGTTCGCTCGTCCGTTCGTGAGAGGGAGGCTTGTACAACATTTGTCAAAAGGGCGGGTTGGGTGGGCAGGGGCAGGGCCCGCTTCCGTTTGCACGTGCCTTGCCTGCAGATGTAGATAAGTTGGTTCTTGCTGAGACACACAGTAGTCAACACCACCTACGTACGTACCAGGCACCAGGTATTGCTTCATTTTTTGTAATAATACGTACCAGTAGTCGTTTCAAAATTTCCCGGCTCATCTTGCGTGAGGTTGTAAATCTGCTACAGTGACTGTAATAGGCCCGTTTGTCGTAGTGTTTAAAACCCGTTTCAGCTGCACCCGCGTTTTGGGGACAAATTAAACTACTTGGAATTAGAGCGAGATCATGTTTTTAAACTAAAAAATTAGTAAATGGGCTAACACTGAACGTCAAGCGGCGCATCCTCACCTGGACGTCTGGCGAGGACTGGAGGACCCTCTCGAGCAGCGCCGCGATCGGGCGGGCGTGCCTCTTCCGCTTCTCCACCTCCTTCGGCGGTGCGTGCTTGGACAGGACGTCTACTAATCGGTCAACCTCGTCCACCACTATGCACTTCACCCGCGGAAGCACCTCTGCGCGCACGGTCGGGCGCGACTTCCGGATGAGCCTGCCAAGAGGCGTACATACGGCAACGGGCGAGAGCAGCGACAGGGGCGACAACGGCGATAGGGGTTGGCGGGGCTCGTCGCTTGGCCCGTCGCTTGATTCGTTCTTCTGCCTCACCCCACCACGCAAGCATGGCCGAAAATACCCACGGCGATAAAAAAACAAAACAAAAACGCTAAATAGTCTAGTGGTGAAGACTAATACAGCAGTCCTATCGTACGCGTACATAATAAAGAGTCTGCCAATCGCACGGTGGCTTGGAATTATACTAAAAACACACAAAGAGCAAGGTTCCTCCTCGGTTATTGCACTTCGCGATTGCTACCCAACAGCTACAGGTACGGGGCCGCACCGTTCGAGAACCTTCGCCGACCCAACCACAATCGGAGCCTTGACGCTCGACAGATCGTGGAAGACACTAGAGTCCACCAGCAGCTCCACGGAAGCAGTCAGCCCGCCGCAGAGGAGGACGACCTCCCTCGCCACCTGCACCGCAAGCTCCCGCGTAGGGAGCGCCAGCAAAACCCGGAAGGACCCATCCGCCTCCGCCCCCGCCGCCGCCCCCACCGCCGCCGCAGAGAACAATCCTGGTGCCCAGCGCTGCATGAGGGGGAGGAGAAACGTCAGCGTTTTCCCGCTCCCCGTCATTGCGTGCAAGATGACGCTCTCGCCGGCCAGAATAGGTCCCATCCCCGCCGCCTGGATGCCGGTAGGCTCCGTGATGCCCGCCGCCAAGAGGCAATCGGACGCCGGGCTGTCGATCACGAGCGGGCCGAACTCAAGCCGGGTGTTGGCGGTGGCGCCGCCCCCCTCGCACTCCGGAGCGCTGGCGGCCGACTGCAGCCGCTCCGTGATGCGCGATGGCACCATCGGCACCTGCGGGCGGAACCGCGCCTTGGGTTGGCCCTGGGCCACGGCGACGTAGAAGGGCGTGTCCATCTGCTGTGCCTCATTCGCATCCCTCTTCCTCTGCTTTGTTTTTTCCTTCACCGCGCGCTTCGCCTCCGCGCCGCTCCTCGATAGCCGGACCGCGGCCTCGTAGGAGGCCGGGTCGCGTTCCTTGGCCAGCTGGCGCTCGGACGGGCTCATCGTGGCGATCGATACCAGTAGCGGGTTGTACCCTTCTGCTTCTGCTTCTTGTCCCCCTTGCACCTTCGCCTCGGCTCCGCCCTCCGAGTCGACGTCGGCGGCGTCCTTGGTTGTGCCGCCGCCGCCGCCGGCTGCTCTTTCGGCGGATCCGCGGGCGCCGCCCGACCCGGCGGGCGGGAGGGTGACGACGAGGCGCGAGACCGACTCGCAGAGGCTTTCCATGTCACCGTCGGCCTCGGCCGAGACCTTCACCACTTTCCCTTCGTAGCGCATCAGCAGTAGCTCGTCTTCTACCTCCTCCCCCTCATCCCCGCTGCCGTTAGCACCATCTTCGTTGCTTCGAGGCGGCTCTCCGGCTAGTGCCTCCCGCACAACGACGACCAGGTGCTCCAACGATACGCCCTGCTTCTCCAGCGATTCCGCTTGCGCCGCTGTCGTCGGAAATCCTGTGAGGATTCCGCCTGTCGCGCGTGCGAGGGTGGGGCGGGGGGGCGGGCCGAGTTTGAGGGGTGTGTTGTTGGTAGGGTCTTGTTGTTCGATGCCTTCGGCTGCATGAGAACATCTGGGAGGTAAATACGTAGAGTTTCACTGCTGCTGTCATAAACCGGTATACGAACTCGCAATATACAGCAGTACATCATAAGTATGATGTGGATGGTAACCAGGCGCTAAATCGGCAGCATGTGCTTATCGGCGCGAGGGGAAGGCTTACCACGATTCGCATCAGCACGCGAGGTCATCGCGTATACAACCCGACGTCCGAAAACCCAGCAGACCAGGCACCAACAGAGACAGGCATGACACCAAGAGCTGAGAGCTATATGGCCACAGCAGTACCTCTACAGCAGTGAAAAGGCTCTAGAGACGGAGTAGCAGCAGCAGCAGCAGTACGTGCAGTGTTGCAGCACAACAGGGTACCTAACAGTGCGTCCTCCTTCTCGCGTATTCGACGAATCACCAGCCCAACGAACGTCAACCAACTCAGAAGGTACGTACCAGGTACCTGGTGTGTACGAGTATCATGTATACGAACAGAGTACGAGTACGACGTATTATTACGTACAGTAGTTCTGCAGCGTACTTCGTTCAAACCTGAAGCGAATCCTATAACCCCGTAAGGTATTATATCACCAGTCTGACTCTCCGGGAAGCATGTCCTTGGAGCGTTTGTCAACTGCCAACCAACCTCACCTTCGGCGGTACCCTTCTCCTCCACGAGCCACTTCGACGCTGCCTTCGCCTTGACCGCGTCCGTTCTCCGTCCCTTTCGCCCCTTCATGAGCTCCTCCATCGACGTCGCCGCGAGCCCGTGCCGCTCCGCCATCCTAGCCCCCAGTTCGTCGGCGTTCGGCCCGACGACTGCCAAGCGGAGCTCCATCCCCATACCCGGTTCTTCGGCAGAGGTGGTTGCGCCGTTGCTGGGTTGATGACTGCTGTCACCGAGAGTTGGTGCTCTTGTTGCTGGCAACGACGAAGTCATCGTCACGCCCCCCGTCGCAGCAGTCGCGCTAGCGGTTGGCGTGGCCCACCATTGCCGCTGCCGTCTTCGAAATCTTCTGCATCCCGAACTCCCCTGACTAGAGCACGGCCATGACGATTCTGCAGCTGCAAGCGTGGGTTCGGCTCCGCGGCGGTGGCGGTGTGCCGAACGAAGGGGTGCTTGGTGGCGTGGTGGTGGCCGCAGGGAAAAGGCGGACGGTTGAGGTGGCGCCGAGGTTTGCACCTGCCATGCCGTCGGCCCGGCAGCAAACCCCGCCACGTGCGGCACGGCGAGAAGGACACCTCCAGTAGTCACAATCCTCATGGTAGCCAACAGCAGTACAGCAGGAGCAGCTGTCGCATTGCTGTGCTCGCGTGCGAAGGTCCGCTCGCTTGATCACACGGGAGTTTGTTGAAGTTGAGTTGTCGTGTTTTTCACGGGGCTGCTGAGCGCTGAGCGTGACGGTTTCGTTTTTCTTCTTCCTGTTTGCTGCGGATGCGGCGAGTTATCGCGTTGTCGCGTCGTCGCGTTGTCGAGTTGTCGTGTCGCAGTGGGGCACCCCCGGCTCCTGAAGTACATTAGCCCCTGCTCTTGTTGTCGTTTAGCAGCATGTCGCTTCCCACGCAGGGCGTCATGCTCAGTGAGCGCCCCTCGGCGAGCCTGGGCATGCCTGTGGCGGCGCACGGGGGAGGCGCGCCGCTTGCCGGGGCTGGTAGCATTGGGAACTACAAAGGCGTAATGCTGTGCAATCGGCCGTTTGCAGGGGTGGCAGCGGCGGCGAAAGGCGGAGAAGTCGCGGCAGCTGCGGGCAAGCACGCCTTTCTCACAGGCAAGGTGAAGTCAGAGATAGGCTTCGCCGGCAAGAGCCTGAACGCGGAGACGCTGCTGCGCAAGCGGGTAAAGCGAGAGACGGCCTTGACTCGGCATCGCAGGTGGTTGGCCGACCTTCAGCTAACCAAGGAGACCTTGGAGGAGCAGTACATGGAGGACCTGCGAAGGAAGGAGAGGAACAAGAAACGCTTCGCTGAGAGGGAATCGAGGATGCGCCAAATGACTCGTGAGCTCGCACTTGGAGAGGGGAAGAGCACTGTCCAAGGCAGCGACGAGCAAGGAGGCAAAGCATGGTCCATCGGGCTCGACGACGACGAAAATCACACAGCGGGGAAAGGCACGACCGGCCACCTACGCCCAGCACCCGGTGGAGGAGAAGATCAGCCGGGCGGGGAAGGAAAGGGGGAGGACGAGGAGGGGGATGCGGGGTCTGAGGAGGGAGGGGGTCGAGCAGACCCTGCAGAGTTACGCGCCGTAGAAAAGCGAAGGAAAAGGGATGGCAAGCCCTGTCGACCAAAGTGGGCGATGACTGAGGCTAAGGCGGAGGCAGAGGACGAGCTCAAGCACGAGGAGGAGGTGGAGGTGAGTCTGTCGATGTGAGCCCTTTCTGCAAGGGGGGTCACCTCAAAACAGCGAGTGTTTGCAGCTACGACGAAGGCTACCCAGGAATTTTAGCAATGTTTTTCGCGGGTCATGACCCGACCCGTGGTTTTCAAAATGTCGCGGGTCAGGTTGGGTCGGGTCAAGAAGTTTGGAAATCTCGCGGGTCGGGTCAGGTCGGGTCAAGAAGTTTGGAAATCTCGCGGGGCGGGTCAAGTCGGGTCAAGAAGTTTCGAAATCTCACGACGGGTCGGGTCAGGTCGGGTCAAGAGGTTTTCAAATCTCGCGGGTCGGGTCAGGTCGGGTCAGGAGGTGTTCAACATGTCACTCGCGGGTCGGGTCACCATGGCCCCCGATTTATTTTCGACTGACCCGCGGGGCGGACCCGCGGATCTGGCCCGTGGATCCGTATTTTTCCAAATTTGCTTCTGCCCGCCGAAGGGTCACTCTCGTGACCCGCGGATCTGGCCCGCAGGTCTGATAGTATACAATACTCGCCGCTTCCTGCCTGAAGGCCTCTCTCGTGCGTGTAGAACAATAACAATCACACCAGGCATTAGCGACGAGACGTATGGTATATTCAACTACGCGAACCCCGGATCGGATCAAGCCGTGGTATATTTATATTCATGTTCACATCCATCGAACCAGTTTAGTTCGTATCTCACGGGTCAATCGGAATGTGGCGGGTCAGGTCGGGTCGGGTCAGGAGGTGTTCAAAATCTCACGGGTCGGGTCGGGTCGGGTCAAGAAGTTTTGAAATCTCACGGGTCGAGTCGAGTCGGGTCAAGAGCTTTTCAAATCTCGCGGGTCGGGTCAGGTCGGGTCAAGAGGTTCTCAAAATCTCGCGGGTCTCGGAAATTTCGCGGGTTAGGTCGGGTCAGGTGACCCGACCCGATCCGATCTGACCCGCGAGGTTTGACCTGACCCGCGACAAGCCTTGGTTTTTTACTACCCCAAAAAAGCATCCCACACTATTTCCAAGTATTTTTGTCGCCAAAAACCGTTTCCGGCTCTAAAGGGATTGATACCTGAAAAAACGTCTGTCTGAAAAAAGGCCTGAACTACTGCTGTTTTCGTGCCTATCTTATCTTGCCTACGAGTGTAGTTCGCAGGCACGCCTAAAGGCACGTTCACGCACGAAAAAATAACGCCGTTGTAATAGTCCGGAACTCCCAAAATCAAGGGACAGGGGATGTCAAGTGTGGGTCTGTGCATGCCTGAAAAAATGCCTGAAGTATGGTACTCGTACCTTTTTCTGAAACAGGCATGCCTGAACCTGAACCACTTTTTTCGTTCCTATTTTGTCCAGGCGTTTTTTCCTTTTTTCAGGCGTTCCACCCCTTGAAATAAAACAACTGGAAATTAGTACCTGGTATAGGATAAGGTTTCAGGAAAACTGCCTGAAATAGATAAGGCACGTTTCAGGCACATGCAGGCATTGCAGGCATATGCCTATCTACATGCCTATCTCTTTTTAAACGCCTGCGGCGTGCCTATCTTCACGTGCCTGAAAGCGCCTGCGGCGTGTCTTAAAGGCAAGGGCCTAACAGCCAGTCAGTGTTGTAAATCAAATTGGCAAACACCGTTTCATTCTAAACTTAAAATATAGAACACGTGCGCTGGAGTATTACGCAGCTTGCAAAGATGAATATCAACCACTTAACTGGTCGAACTCACAGCTGTCGTATTTTACTAATTTATAAAATTGCGCGCCAAGAAAGGCGCGGTATGATTTATGCGATACAGTCGTCTTTTTTGTTTTTTGATCGTGATTAATCGTCCATGAAAAACATTATCGCATATCGCGATCAATCACGATATTCGGGCACAAAACGGTGTGCTTCAAGAGGAACCCAACTTATATCATAGCAGCAGCAAGGAAGTGCTCAGCACCCGGCGCAGCGGCACAGTGCAAGTTTGAACCATTAACCATTGCTTGCGTCAAATGTATCTGCTGAATACACGCGCACGCACATGAATGCAATACACGGAATAAGCAACCAATCCGATGATGATTTTTGTAGGATTGCACTCTGTAGGTAGTCTCAATCAATTCCCTAGGTTTCCCTAGGGTGTCTATATCGAAATTCTAAACCTGTCCGTTCATCTGTCCGATGACGCCAAGAAGCTCCGAACGATGAGAATTCGCCCCCCAAACCGCTCCCAACGTGGACGCGCATACCGCGCGAATCGTTAGCCGACACACACAAGCAGTCTGGGACAACTTTCGGCTTCAACGGAGCCCTGTGCCTCGAGCTACGCGACCAACCCCCACCCGGGACAATCGCCTGTCGACAATCGCTTGTGCCAATCGTCGCTTGTGCCCGCGTCGGTACGAGAATTATGGGTCGCAAAATGCATACAGTGCATCGATCATGAGAAAGGTGGCATCAAATCGTAGAGGCTGCGCTTGCCCACCGGGTGGACGCCGTTGTTGAAGTCGTTGCCCGCCGCTGACAACGGACCGTGCTTGCTGGGTTCATGCTGCGAGCAATTCTAAGCACTGCTGAGAGTTATGTTATATTCTGAGGCATGATTTGCTACTTTGGGTACACGTTCCCAGGCGCCACACGGCCCACAGACAGAAAAACCGGCGCCAATTCCAGTCGGGCAGGGAAAGTGCGCCGCCGCCGGGGATTTTGGCGGGCGCCGCCGCCGGGGATTTTGGCGGGCGACGCGGTGTAGAGCGAGAGACAGAGGGAGGGGAGTGGACTCTCTCGTGTCTAGGCGTTGCGTGATGGTCGAGTAACAAGGGATCCGCGACTCATCCGCGACTGGGTCTCTCGGTGGGCTTCATGCAATCGGGTGTCCGAATTCATAAGAGTCGTTATTGTTTGTAATAGGTGTCGAACGGTTACTATATTAACGGCCACCATGGGCTCGGTGGGAAATTTGTTTGGCGTTTTTTAGGCTTGTGCACACAGGATTTAATTAATCAAAATGAGCTTTTATGACGTCGGCAGCTGTTGCGCTGGCGACACAAGACGTCCCGAGAGACAGCGAGGGAGGGGTTATCGAAATCGAGGGCATCGGATGAGTTTTCGACAAGTTGCGAGCGGACTATCACAGGTCACCGGTGGGATCACTGCTCAACTCAGGGCCAGCACTGCTGTACCACCTGGATGAGATGACCACCCTCGCTGACACGAGTTAAAA
>JAYJME010005517.1:0-10036 GCA_036873775.1 Costaria costata
CCCCCCCCCCCCCCCCCCCCCCCCCCCCCCCCCCCCCCCCCCCCCCCCCCCCCCGGTCTACTGCGTCGATGTCAACCGGCGCAAACCCAACCTCACAGCCTATACCGTGGGGTGTTACTCGATTTGTGTATGCCTGCAATAGTAATAATACGACCATCGACCGTCGCGCATCTCTACAGTGCCGGGACGGAGAATGTCCGGGCTTCACCGTCCAGGAAGACATTGAATGCATCAAGCCCGAAGCGCGCAGTGATGTTTCAGACGAGTCGTATAAAGCGTGATATGAACTGCCTGCGTCCCACCAAGAAACAATCGTAACACGGTTGTCGTCATGCCGTGGAGGCGGTCCAACACGGCCCTTGGCCTGTGCGAATTGCCTCTGTTCCCGGTCACGCAAACGCAGAGTCCTGCGAGGAGAGGGCTAGCCTTATTGCCCTATTTGTTTAGACCATGAATATTTGTTACTGACGGGGGGGCTCATGTTCAAAAAACGGCCCAGTACCGTTGGGACCAATGTGTGTGTTCGTTACAATACACTTCGAAAGATGCCAAGACCATGAGAATATTTACCGGTCTCTTAGCCTAGACCTCCCGACGTGCGCAGTCCCAAATACGATAAGAACCACCCTTACCACAGCATTTTTCCGCCCGGAGACTAGACAACACGCGCCATTGGTCGTCGTTCTAATATACGTGTACGGCAACCGGTGCGTTTCCATTGCCTTGTATGTTCATGGGGACGGTTGAATTTCATATTTACGTCACCTATAGGACTATGGTTGGAGTTGCTGTCCGGGACACAGGTGCGCCACTGACACCAAATGCCACCAGGTTTTATAAAATGAGTCAACTGCACGAAGCCTCCTTCACTAAACTACGCTCGCCCACCCCTGTGCGGATGCCCATTTTGGCTGAGTCCTGATATCACACCCGCATAGGACGCGTGCTGCGATAATGGTTGCACTTTTTGGCGTGTTTGTTTCTGAATAACGGGGCTCCTTTACTCAAAATCGTCCGAATGTCAATCTTGTTTAGCAATATAGTTTTTTTATATGCCTAGCCCATGGGTTTGCTCATGGGGCTGCCCTTCCGATTTACTCAACAAAAAACAGTTTTCGGGTGTGATACGGAGCTCCCACAGTGAAGTGCCTCCCAAACAAAATGGTGCACCTTCATCGTAGCATGGGACATATACCACACGTATAGCAAAGACTCTCAATATAGAGGTTCAACAAGGAGTTCCATGGTTTTGATAAGTAGGCCAAGTACTAATGGGGTATGTATCAGGACACATAGATACTCGAGTATCACTACTATGCCAGGACGAGGGAGCGAAGCGACCTAGGCCGTTTGTTGCATTTTTGCAAAAAAACGCCCACAAAAATATGAGGCTGTGTTTTGCCTGCAGGTGGAAAAAGCCTTTTTATTGCGGGGTGCGTACAGTGTTCCAGAATTAAGTTAATTGGCGTAATCCTCTATGACCCTGTGTACTATCTGTTTGTCTCCGAGCTGTCTGTTCGTAGACAAAATAGTGGTTCTGCAGCACGTTAGATTGGCAAGAGCTGTATGTCAACGATTTTCACAAACCTGGCGCCTACAGCAGCGGGCAAGCTTAGGCTAACGCGTGCGATTTGTTTCGTTTCAATATGTCTCGAGTTGGCCGCGGTTCATTTTTCCAGGCGGGTTTTGTGGTGGTGGTGGTGCTGCTGCGTGTGTTGTGTATGCCGCGGGAGTTTTTTTTAGTTCTTCAAACGCATACATCCCACTGAGAGTACGACGGCGCCGTTGCTTCATTTGAGTTGGGCGGTGTCATTCCCGGCGCTGCTACTGTGCGTGTTTGGTATGCCGCGAGAGTTATATATATCATATTTATATATTTCTTGAAGCACAAATTTTCTACTGCGAGTAGGAGGCGCCGGTGTCTCATTTGCCTCTCCACTCCTAATGAAGTCGTGCTTATCTCCAGGAACAACCGTGTAATCGTGCGGGGTGCGTACGGGCTTTCAAGATGCAATTTGTCTTGTCTCTCTGTCTGGTTGTATGCCCTGTTCTCTCTGTACCAACCGGGATTTTGGGCAAGGTTATTGATGCTTGCGAGAGCTGTACGTGGTTGTTGAACTCCAGAAACCCCGTGTCTATATGGGCTGGAGAGCTTGCGCAAACACGAGCGACTTGTATCGTCGCAAGCCGTCTCGAGTTGTTCGCGGTCGCCGTGTTGTGGTGGCTTTTGCTGCCGGTGCTGCCGATTGTTTTGCATTTTTGCATCGTTTTTTGTTCATTTTATGTATGGTGCGCGCACAGCCGACCTCCTCAAGTAATAAGCAGCCTTACCATATTCTACATTTTTTACCTCTCTACTACAGTACATGAGCAAATATCCGACGTAGTACCGGGGACGCGTGCTACACGATAGAAGACGCCCTTTTCGGCTTTTTTTGTTTCTAACTGACGGGGCTCCTGAAACCAAAATCGTATGAATGCCATTCTTGTTTAATTTAGCAATATGATTGTTTTGAATGCCCAGTCCATGGGTTTGCTTATCGGGCTTCCGTTCCAGTGTATTCAAAAACAGTTTTCGGGTGTGATATGGAGCTCTTCAGGTGAAGAGCCTCAGAAACAACATCATGGAACAACACCTCAACCATCGTAGTATGGGTCCAGGGTACACGGGTGGTGTGGCACACACCCGAGTGTCACGAATTCTTAGTTTCGAGTCGTTCTACGATAGACCCCCCCAACTTTTCTTTAACGAAATCGCCGGTTTTGAAACCAGCTCCCGGCGGGTATCTCTTGAAATATGGTGCCCCTGGCCACCCTAACTCCATCGTTCGATAGTCTTTCCCAAACAAAAAAAATAATTGGAACGACTTTTTCTTCATTGCATCCTTCCTCGTGTCGAGCAGCCATGAAACATTCGTTAAACAAAATCGCTGGTTTTGGAGGGGGCTATCGTAGAACCGGTTTTTCACGTAGAACCCTCACATACCCGAGTATCACGAAAAATGTTTTGCACACGTGGCACCCCACCTCTTAAACAATCAATAGACAGGCCAACGGCGTTTTGATATCACCCTAACTTAGACAAGAGCCACCACGTTGACGGGAACTACAACAAAACGGGCGCACCTCCTGATGAGCGTGAGGAGGGAAAGACATGGCGTGTCCCACCGAGAGGTCCTGGCCCAACAGCTCGTGCGTGATGTCGGTTCCCACCGCGTTAAGGACCAGCCGCGCGCCTCCTGGGTGCCTCTCTGAGAATTTTGACACGTTCAATATTGCGCCGTCCACGAGGACCCAGCTCTGCCCGTTCAACACCTGGTTAAGGCGTCAGAGCGAAGAGAGAGATGGGCAGTCAGGCAGATGGGGGGGGGGAAACTGGCGACACTCATTGTTATCTGTCAACCGAGAGCTTGTGTAATACGTTCGCATGAAGTAGGACCACACGGTAAGTATGTAGCAAATGCAGGTTTCCGAGGCTCCTCACTCGAATAGATTAAATCCTCACCCCGGAGAGGGGCTATGAGCAAACACGAAACGGCCACCGAACAAAACCATCCCAATACCGCATTAGGTGACCAAGCATATACTGTCAAAAACTCAAATAGTGTTCCAACCGTAGTAGGTATACTTCAACGTGACTTTTTCCGAACCAAATGCTGCTCGTATGGTGGGATTCCCCTGAAGGTGGGAGGGACTTCGCGATCGTGGTCCGGACGGGAGGGGTGAAAACCCCGCCTGTATAGGTAGTCAAACGCTGGTGCAACGCTAAGGACTTTTCCGGACGACGACTCAAGGTCAAGCGCGGCAAAACACGCAGCTTAACACCTCGCCAAGGAGTGTCAAACCTCCACCCCCCCCACCCCTTCCCGGCATAGTAGGGATGCGAGGGTCTATGGTCATACGGCTACGGCCGTGCATGATATGAGTACACCCCCCCCCCCAGGTCCTATTTTTTTATAACGGCATGTTGTTGGTAGCGGGGCTCTTCTCACAGCGTCACACTCATATTAACAGCTTACCCAAGCTCGCCAGTATGAGCTTAGGGAAGAAAAAAATGCGCCTGTTGTTGCATGGTTCGTTGATGACTAATCGCGTTCTTTTTCTCCTGTGTAACTGATACATCCTGGCGCCTTCACCCTTCCCAGCCCCCCCCTCCCCCTCCTCCCACCGCCACAACCGCCTCCTCCCCCCTCACATACAAACTCCTCGCCTCCGCATGCAACTACCCCGCGCACAACCCCTTTCCCCCCCGCCGAAGGCAAGGCGTCGAGACGTAGTACTATAATAACAGCACAAGGTAGTAGGCCGCATAAAACCCTTCACGTGAAGCACAAGACCCACTGTAACGACACTCGATACCACTGCGACCGACCCCAGAACATTCGCCAACCCCCTTTCCTCCCCTTCGAAAAAACATCGCAACGTTTTTTCAAACAAATCTTGCTACAAGTACAGAAACAACCTGCCGCAGAGACTAGGGAAGACAAAAAACGGCCATCCGGAAACAAACAGTCTGTGCTTGTGTTCCCAACAACCCCCCGCCAGGACCAAGTCTACTCGTAAAAGCAGCGAGATGGGGTGAGCTAAAAAACAGTAACAACAAAAACTCCTCAGTAATTTTCCCACCCACTCCCCACGTTGGGCACACCCCTTCCCCTACGTCCCCGCCGCCATACATTAGTTTGGTGCATTCGCACTGAATTAAGTCAGTCACTAATTCACCAGACAGCCTGAAATATCCGTGGCAGGCTTTCTCCGTTCCTATTGTAACTACCCGGTCCCCTGTCCCCC
Organism: Costaria costata; assembly: GCA_036873775.1. Lineage (NCBI taxonomy): Eukaryota > Phaeophyceae > Laminariales > Agaraceae > Costaria > Costaria costata. Next base: position 4,792 of record JAYJME010005517.1, read on the forward strand.
CTCCCCCACAGCGCAGTTTCCTTCTACAACTCCAAGTGGTCGGCCTTTTCATCCCCATCCAAAAGAACGCCTCGAAGCGTCTTGATCTGCTCCGGGGAAAGCTCCTGCTCGCGACAAACCAACAAAAACATGTGGAGTAGAGCGCCGGCGGAGCAAAAGGGGATGAGAGGGATGAGAGGGAGCAAAATGAGTCGCCAATCTGCTGTCATGCTATGATACAAATATGCTATAAATAGGAGACCACGGTGTGACCACGTGACTGACGGCCCGTACACTAAAAATAGTATATATATACTTATATTTAGGCCAAAATGGTTTCGACGAGCCCAAAATGACCGTTCTCCTACGAATAAAAAAATTGTCATATTATACAGGTGCTTGCCACAATTTCAAGAACCAGCAGTACCTGGGCCTCTATGCCAATCCAAGATAAGCAAAGCTTGCAGTCCAAGTTGCCGAAACAATAAAAGGTGGAAGTTGTCACCTACGCTTCGAAGGCTTTCTTACTACGGGGGGCCGGCGGTGGAGTGTTCTGCGAAATTTGATACGGAGTATATACTCTAGTATATGGCGCGACGTGCTATTTTCTGCCTTCACCCTCTACCCGACAAACTGCACCCACTCCACTTCCTCGAGTTTGCACCGCGTGTCAACTGCATTCCCACGCCTTGCATCTCAACGATCACCACCCAGGCACAAAAATAAAAAACAATATTTTCGATGCCGAAAATACAAGAGAAACGACCCCTCCCCGACCCCACCATCCCGAACGCTAAATACGCTCGGGAGAATACCCCGTCCTTCCCCGTGCCCCTTCTACCCGAACGCGAAATACGTTCGGGGAAAAGACCCCTTCCCTCCCTTCCCCCCCCTTCGTAGCCGAACGCGAAATACCCTGGGAAAAAAACCCTCTCCTTCTTGCTATCCGAACGAGAAGTACCTTATGGAAAAATACCCCTCCCCCTCCCCTCCTATCCAAACACAAAATACCTTGGGGAAAATTATGGAGAAACGGATGTAGAGGTTGCCGAAGGTTTTCCCGCCGCTCCCTCTCCTCGGCATGCCCTCCTTCTTCAGCTGCACCACCTCCCCCGGCGAAGTAACGCCGACTTTCTTGAAAGGAACCTCGCGCCCATCCAGGTGCGCGAAAGTCGTAGAAAACCCGGACTGTGCACCAAGAAAAAAGCGGGAAATGGGGCCGCCGTGACACGTTATGACCCTTTCTGCTATAATATTACCGCAAAACTTACACTCTACTCTAATTTCAAGTAGCTTGTTGCCGACACGCGGGTGAGATGAGAACAAGTTAAACGAACGCGTGAGCGTACACGAGGGCATCTACACACAGTTTTGTCGTCCAATGCTTGTTCCTGCTGTAAAAAAAAGACACTGCTGTATAAGACGCTATTAATAAAGACTTTCTCTCAGGTGGTGTGAGATCGAGATTGTTTTCGACGAAAGTTATGTTTGCAAGCTGCGTTTGATACTTCTACTTCGATCGTGCGTGCTGCGGGGTACGGGATGGATGACCAGGTATGCATATAGACATGGCGCGAAACAGCGACGGTAAAGACGGCAAAATAAACGATCAACGCGTTCTCTCTCTCACAGCAGCCCACAAAGCATTGAGCCTCGCCGGGGTTCAGGGCTACCATCGATCGACCACGGAACCGTGCTTGCATGCAGCAAACAACCCTATATATGCAAACAAAGTGGTGGCCGAACAAGTCTTGGGACGATGTCAAAAGGTCAAAAGGTGTCAACCGGTGTGAAAAGTATTTATTTCTCACCAGTGCGTCGACGAGAGGGATGTCCAAGTCCATGTGAAGGTCGTCGTTTCTCCGAGTAAAGTCTGGGTGCGGTAATGTCTCGACAATGAACACCAGGTTGCCCGCCCTGTGCCCTAATGCTTCATCGGCGACCTGAGCCACCCGAGCAAAATCGAAAAGCGGGAACAAAAAAAAGCGCCGGGGTGTGCGTGAGTGCGGCCCTGAGTCAACGACGGGATACAAACCAAATAAGAATGGCAGCTCAAAGGGTGAAAGGTTCAAGTCAAGTGCTGCCTCAAGAGTTTTACCAACTACCTTGGTGGTACCTGGTAGACACCAACAACATTTGATGCTTCTTCAAGAGCTCACGAAACCGAGACAAGCGATAGGTATGATACGTTCATGGACGTGACAAGTTTCAATCAAGTATTAATAGCCATGCTGTCGACCTTACACAAGCGAAAAAATGGTATTGCGGGACCACACAGCGCGTCGGTGAAACAGTCAATTGACAGTCACTTGCTACCGACCACCAAGTACCGCGCTGCCGCGGGGAGTGCTGAAAAAAGAAAAGCAACAATCTACAGCAGTGCCCTTAGCGTGCATCCGCCTCTTCAAGTTGTATTGCTTTCTGCGTGTCGACAGCAAGGAGAATCCTCACAAACCTGAATACTGCCCACTGTGCCAGTCACATAGCCCTGCCAACTCTTTCTATCCCAACAAGCGCTGCTATCATGCTACTGCCGTAGGTACCTGGTATATAATACCTGGTACTATTAATACAAGTATACATATTAACATGTTATCAATAACAGTAGCACAACGACTATACATGACATTAATACAACGACAGCAATAGGAAGCGAATCCAGTTGACTCACCTCCTCGAAGACGATGGTGTCTCTGTCCCGCATGCCCTTCTGCACCTCAGCTGTAAGGATAACCTCTTCCTGGACTGTCGGACCTTTGGGACAAGCAGAGCACGACTTCTTCCAGCACTTCCCACGCGCTATGCAGTTCTCATCTCGAACCTGCACAAGACGCCAAAGCACAAGACGCCAAAGCACAACACGCCGCGAAAAGTGAGGCGGGGGTACTCAATTCGTGCATGGCCGTAGTCGTATGACCATAGACCCTCGCATCCTTACAATGCCGGGACGGGTTTTTATCAACCAGGCAGGCATTGCTTGAAAAGGGAGGGGGGGGAGGCAAACCCAGGCGCAACGCGACGTAAAGCACGGAATGCGGACATGGTGCCTATTAATAGTCAGAAAATAGTGTCAACACTCGTGATCGCAGACCAACGCGTGAATGCTCTGAATGTATTTCGCCTGCCTGAGTTGCTTGCGCGAACTTTGCGGAGCCAAAAAAAAGAAGCCGAGCCCAAACTTCGCGAAATGGCAGGGAGCGAGTGCCCAATGGATTGGCCAATGCACCGAGGCAAAGGCCGCGCCGAATGAATCGCACCACGGTGCCTGCCGTAGACTGTCATGACGCCAATCGGCACACAATTCCCCATCTGTCAGGATGTGGCTCCGGTGCACCTGCCGAAAGGCGTCGCACCTTCAGCAGGGCCAGTCGCCGGCCGGATTGTTTTAATATTTTTGCGACGCGACGTCCCGCAACTTACAGTACATGTCTGATAAATAATCACTTTGTCGAAAGTTTCCCACCTTCTAATCTGCCAAATCCGGTGTTAACGCCCGACACAACACCTCCCCCCCTCGCCCCCACTGTCATAAGAACAATCGCGACAAGACGAAGAGAGCAGGCCAACCACCGCACCTGAACTTGCTGAACGAAGCCGGGTCCGAGCTGGTGCATCTTTACGGCGATACCCGGGCCGGCGCATTCCTTGCAATTCTTCTCGCACTGAGGGGCGCCCACGCACATCGCCTGCCGCACGTAGACCGTGTCGAACGTCTCTCCCACGTACAGCTGCCGGAGGGAAACTCTCAAGGGGATCTAACGGGGGGCGAGGCGGGTTCGGAAAAGGGGGTAGACGGCGGGGAGGCTTCGGTTGGAACTCCGGGTATTGTTGGGAGGAATGAGAGGGGGGGTGGGGGGTGGGGGGGGGGCGAATCTGTGCCCTGTGTGCGTGGGGAAATTCACGTGCCGCCAGAGGTATCTATGCAAAATGAAGGGCGACAGGCTGCTGGAACTTTGGAACTAACCTTGTCCGCAGTTTGTTTTAGTTCAAGCGCTTACTATATAGAGTGGACTCGGCCGTTATCGGTTTTTACATTCCGTCCGCGCAGGTAAAAAAAACCTTTAAAAGACGGAAAAGTTGTCGTGTGTCGGTTGACGTGTGCAAATGTAACGCCAACACGCCATCGTGTCCGCCGCCCCGCAGCCTGATGACTTCGTAATAGCGCATGGTGCATGAAACTTCATTCATGAAATAGAATGTATGGACGAGGCGCCGGCTTGTCGTATTTGTACGAGTACTGTCTGTATTGCTGCTGTACCTCAACGTTAGGCGTTCGGCTATCCTCGTCTCTGTGGCGCCGCCCGCCGCCGCCGAAGCCGAAGTGGGAGAACATGTCGCCAAAAGGATCCGGGCTGCCACCCTGCGCGGAGCGCTTGAGGCCTTCCTCTCCGTACTTGTCGTACGTATCCCTTCACAACGGATCAATCGGGTTCGCAGTCGGAAAAGGGTCGGAAACGGTTCGGAAAGCGGGAATGGATGTCATATACCAGGTTTATGATGGCCAGCTTTCAGACGGCAAGGAGCAGTTTGTAGTCATCTGCGGTCAAGCAGCAAGCGTTGGTCCTACAACAGCGTACTCGTAGAGATGGTTATTGCGGTTGTCGGTTAATTGCACTCCTGTCTTACAGCAGGTATGCCGCATTCGTCAGGCCCAAAATGATGTAGGTACTACCGATTACCATATTTCAAGGTAGAGCTACGTATGATATATATATATATACCAGGTACTTGATCTGTCTAGCTGTCTCGAGTTGCACTGATACTCGTATATACATACTCCCACGCAACTTGTAAAGTTGAGTTTCGACGAAATCCTCGATCTCACAGCTGACGTCTTTTTCTTTTATAATACTGCTGTGGTACTGGTAGACAGCAGCAGTACACCTAGTAAATGTCGCATCGGTACAACAGTCTGCGGCTTACAGCAGTACCTGGTATGGTTTATGGGCATGGGCATTGCTGCAACATACGGGTATAACACCGGTACTGCTGTACCAGGTACTCGGGGCGTACTCAGTATTCTGGGCATGGTGTATTCCTGATAAATCAATAATGGAGAGGTGTTGGGATACCAGGTGGTAGTATAAAGAGTAGTAATACGTACCAGGTAATCGTTTCATATCCCGGTACGCTGCTGCGATACACGTCGTACTGGTACGCTTCAGTGAAGACGAAAGCATCGTGAGGGATTTAGTCAGCCTTCAGGAAACTGGGATAGTTGAAAAGGAGGAGCCGTTGGCATACGTGAAAAGGGCTGTGTGGGGAA
>JAYJME010005518.1:0-10036 GCA_036873775.1 Costaria costata
AAAGAGGGATTTTGCTTCTGCCAGACCCCCCCCCCCCCCCCACCTGAAAACAAATCAATGAATTCGACGCTGTCATCCATATGCAAGAAGTCCGTCTCACGAACGGTTCTTAACAGGATGCAACTCGCCCTTCATGCGACTCGTCGAAGACCTCACGGCGCTTCGCATTTGACGCAAGCAATGTCTGCCTGGTCGGTGAAAACCCGACGTGCCGGTCCGGGCATGGTAGGGATGCGAGGGTCTATGGTCTTACGAATACGGCCCATGCATGACGATGAATACACCCCCCCCCACCCACCCCCTCGCTGTGCTTGGCTGGTCCCCTTTCCACTTCAGGACCACGAAGAGTTCGCCAGCCATCGTCTCAACAAAGACGTTTGGTCGAACGAGACAATCCTCACGCTGCTTCGGGGAAATTTCGTGTTTTGGCAACGAAACAAGGTCCTCAACCAGGCCAGGTGAGCAGAAAAAGCAGACGACACCTCCCTTTCCCTAGCATTACGCGGTTATATGGTAGTAACACGAGCCCCCCCGCTGTCATCCATATGCAAGAAAGTACGCACAAGGTATCGAAATCGGCCTCACAAGCGATTCTTAGTAGGATGCAGCTCAGCCTTCATGCGACTCGCCGAACACCTCGCGGCACTTCGCGCTTTGTGCAAGCAATGTCTGCCTGGTCGTTGAAAACACGACCTGCTCCGTTCCAACTACGGCCTTGCATGACAATGATTACTCCCCCCCCCCGCACCCTCCCGCTTTCGCCGGCTGATCGTAATGCCTGCATATATCTGTTTTGCTGCTGCCGCCCAACTCCATCCCTACCGTCCCCAACTATCTTGTTAAGCGGTGTATTATGTTTTTCGACCTTTTAGTGGGTGTTTTTTTTTTTTAGATCTCTGGGGAATAGGAAAAAATATGTAGGTTACGGGCTGTTTCACGCTGAGCGCTCCAAACTTTCTCCGCCACGAATGCCGCTTGCTATATCATCTGCTTGGATGTCGCATGCTTGGTGTCACACTAACTCCCATGAAGAGGGGTAAGAAAACAGCGGCGTCCGATTTTACAAAAAAAAGTTTGGGCAAAAAGTGTGCCCAAACAGGTCGAAGATACGCGAAAAACGTGGCGTCGAGTGTTATTTGTCGTAATTATAATACCAGCTTGAACTCGTCCAAGCGGTTTGTCCTTAAATGCTCAAATACGCAGCTGAAGTTCTATTTAATAGAGGGGTTAGGCTCACCTTTGACTACTGCTGCTGCTGCTGCTGCTGTTGTATAATACGAGTACTCTCGGCAGGTATTACATCGAGAAGTACAACCTCTGTATAAGCAATAGACTAATATTGAGTGTATTGTCCAGGATGTGTTGATCTTACCACTGACTGCTGCTGTATCATACTCTCGGCAGGTATTGATACTACATGGAGAAGTACAACCCTTGTCGAAGCAATAGACTGTTATTGACTCTAGTGTCCAGGGTGTGTTGAACCCACCACTGGCTGCTGCTGTACCATACGAGTACTCGCGGCAGGTATTACATGGAGAATTGCGGTAGACTATTGTTGAGTTTTTTTCCAGGATATGTTGAAGTTAACAGTGACTGCTGCTGCATCATACTCGCGGCAGATATTGCATGGAAAAGTGCAACCTTTGTAGAAGCAATAGCCTACTATTGAGTCTATGGTCGAGGATGTGTTGAACTGACTGCTGCTGCTGCTGCTGCTGCTGCTGCTGCTGCTGCTGCTGTATCATACTTGCGGCAGGTATTACATGGAGAAGTACAACCTGGCCGGACAGGTCTTGCCGCACACTGCCATCATCGACCCGCGCACGGGCGCCCAGCTGTTGAAGGTGGTGGGGTTCGTTGAGCCAGAGGACCTCAGCATGGCGATCGTCGAGTTTCTCGAGAACAACAGCATCGATCAGGTGCGCGGGGGTTGCGATTGATCGCGCTTCCGGTACGGGGTGCGGGGATGGCGCTTCCCTACCCGGGCAAAAGAACGAATATCGTACCACTCTGTCCAGAAATATGAGCAACGTTTTTTTTTTTTTTTTTTCAATATCAATATGGTGCTTATATTTCCGGACAGAGTTGCATAATGTACCATGGGTAACGCGCAAGATAACACACCCCCTCCCTCGGACGAGCTTCCAAGCTGATTCCCTCGACACCGGAGAGAGTGCAAACGCCGATCGATGGTGAGTCTATGGCAAAAGGTCTTGACGACATCTTTCCAAAGCCACCGCCGTTCTGGTTGTGTGTGCGCCCGGCCTTGTTTTGGAGAAAGCCGGCCGGCTCGGAAATTCGTCTGAGTGGCGGTGTTGTCTTGTGTGCTGTAAGTGTTACGTGTGTCCCGACAACGTTTGGCGGTTCGACTCTTGGCTGTTGTGTTGTTTCGGGGACACCCAGCGCCTCCGGCGGCTTGAGTAGCGACGCAGACGTTACCTTGTATATGCCTGGTATCATACCATTTTTTTTGTTGTGCAGTGCGCGGACGACGCAGTGGACCTCCAAAAAGGAGCGGTGGGCTACGCTTTTTCTCTCTCGCAAGCCTAGTCTTGTCATAGTCATGTCCTCCATGCGTGTCTGTCTGTGTGCCATAGCCTCGCAATACGAGCGGCTGCTGCAAGGTTCTCTCTCGCAGACCTATTTATAGTCTGCTATCCGCCACGCCCTCCATGTGTGTTTAGGTGCTGCAAGTACAGAGGTTTGTTTAGTACCGGTACGAGCTAACACGGCGTGTGTGTTTGGCTGCCCGAGCGGCCAGCAATGTACGTCTTGCCTTAAAACTTGGTGTTCCGTCGCTGTGGAGATACAGCAGTACGTGCTTGCACGGCAACAGCTCCGCACAGCTGTGCGTACCGTGTTGCATTTCCTTTCGTTCGCTGACGTTGTTTGGAAGCGAAGCGAAGAACGCGTTGATTTCCGGTGCATGTACGATGTATATTCAATTATGGAAAGTCTTATTTTGGGTTGTGATCGATCTTCGCTATTTCCATGTCTCGGTCCGAAACATCCGTGTTTTTTATCGTTGTTACTGTCGCGAGGGTGGTGAAGGTCGTCAGCTCACACGACTGTACGGCGGTTTTCTGATCAGCAAGTCGCGCCGCCCAATTCTTCTTGTAGAGAGCCTATATGTACGGGTGTACAGGAGAGTCATGCAGGGATTTTCCGCCAATCAGAAGTTCCCTTTCACAAACATTGACCAATCAGAAAACTGCGGGCACCAACCGCCGTAGCCGCGATTGTGCCGTGCCTTCGTCTGTCGTGTGTCCTCCGTTACTGCTGTTGGTGGTGGTGGTGGTGGTGGTGGTGCTGCTGCTGCCGCTGCCGCTGCCGCTGTTGCTGCTGCTGCTACTGCTGCTGCAGGCGTTTATGATGGGTGCTGTTGTGTATTTTCACCCGCATTTTGATATGCTCGATTGTGCACAATTGACTGACGCTACCGCTTCGCTTTGCCTCTCCTCGACGCACAGGTCAAAGCCCCGGCGGTCAAGACGATCGGCATGGGGAACATCGCGCACGCTGTAAGCCAAAAACGAGATACAGTAGGCATAGCCCCCTTTTAAGGAACCCTCGTTTTGTTCGAGATTGGAGGTCCCTTATATACCGCCGTCCCTTCTCACAATCGGTACCGGTCCCTCATACCAGGTAGTCAATAGTGGGAAAAAAACGGTGCGCAGAAAGTTGAGGTCCCTTATGTATCGTGTTACCTTAAAAAGGGTCCCTCAAAAGGGGCTGCGTACCTATATACTGTAGTTTGTTTTGGTCGGTGAATATTTAAAGGGTTGCACGTATCGGACAGGTCACTGGTCCCCTTTTAACGATCTGTAGATCATGATGTAGATCTTTCAGGGCAGGTAGATATATTCCTGATCTGTATGGACTAGCTCAACGTGCCGGGTGGGAGCCGTACAATCCGAATGATCTGGCACATGTTTCCTGGGGTTGGATCTATACTTTACAGATTCTGCACAAACATCTCATAATGGCAGGTTAAGGTCCAAATGATCTAGATTACAATATGTCCTACAGTATGTGTCGCCCTCGCCACCAAGACCGAGCGTTATTGTTGTTGTCCGCGCCGCATGGTGCCGTTTGCCAAAACCCGCTCTTTCAATTATTTTTTGTTTTTGTTTTTTGTTTACAGGGGTACAACGACACGCCTGGAAAGGGCGGGCGAGGCTCGGAGCGGACGAGCCCAGACAACAGCGTCGGCACGCTCAGCAGGGGAGGGGGCGGCGGCGGCGGCGGGGACGTGCTCCCGCGGGACGCGGCGTACGAGTCTTTCGGCAGCGAGGAGTATGTCTATGATGACGACGGAGATGACGACACTGGCATGGTGCGTTTTCTGCGGGAAGGTGTTGTTGTTGTTGTTGTTGTTGTTGTTGTTGTTGTTGTTACGAATTTGGTTGACGAAAAAGGCGCGTGATTGGTGCTTGCGAAGCCTTACATTTTCCCCTCTATGACTGCACCCACGCTTTGGAAACAAACTACTAGGAATTAGAGTCTGATCATTGTTGGAGTGGTAAAAGGGCGAAAGTTTGTGCGGAATCAGCCCAGCTTGAAGTGTGTGCGGAATCAGCCCAGACTCAAGCTTGGGTGGAATCAGCCCAGTTTCAAGTGTGCACGGAATCAGGATTCAAGCTTGGGTGGAATCAGCCCAGATTCAAGGTTTTGGGTGGACTCAGCCCAGTTTCGCGTCTGTGCGGAATCAGCCCAGATTCAAGTTTGGGCGGAATCAGCCCAGTTCCAAGTTTGCGGTATCAGCCCAGATTCAAGTTTGGGCGGAATCAGCCCAATTTTTTAACGTCTGGGTGGAGTAAGCTCTGGTTGTCTTTTTGCACTGTTGCGCTTTCTTTTTCTTGGGGCGATGGGATCGACGAGTCTGTGTAGGCCCATCTTGGTGCATTATATATATGCGTGTACCGCTCTTCGAAAGTTGCTGCTCTACTGTAGCTCTACAACTCTCGTGACGTACGACGTGTGATGTGCGCCATCACTAAAGCGTAATGGCATGTTTTCGAGAGCTTTGATACAAGTACCCACATTAGGATCCGCGAGCCAAATGGCCTGCTCGCGGCGTTGCCCCAAATCCACGCAAGCTTCGAACCCGTCTCCCATTCCCTTCCCTTCCCTTTCCTTCCATCTCTCCTCGAATCCCATTCTATTTGTAACCTTAAAAATCAATTCAGGGGTCGAGCATCGACGGAGACGATCAAAACGGTCGCACCAGCATCAGCACAAGCACCAATGCCAACTCTAGCGCAAGGGGCTCTCCCGCCCTCAGCGCCTCCCCGCCTGCCTCCGCGTCACCCCTAGCCGCCTCCGCCGTCGGTAGCGCCGTCGGTAGCACGGTGGACGGTCGGTCAACCCCACCACGTCTCACGCCGTCTGGAGGCGAGAGGCAGGCGGAGGGTACTACTGCACCAGCACCAGCGGCAGCAGAAGCAGCGGCGGCAGCGACGGCGCCCGAGCTGTGCGGTCCCTGGGGAAAGGGGACGCAAGAGGACGAGGCACGGTCGACGATGGAGGTGAAGAAAACGGAAGGGGCGGGCCAGGGGGGGAGGGGGGGGGCGATGGAGGAGGAGGAGGACAGGCGGATGGAAGTGCCGCCGGAACCTGAGGCCGGGAAAGGGGTAAGAGTCGAGCGCGTTGTGGGTGTGTGGGGTGAGATTGGGTTTCAGTATTTTTTAGAGGTGGTTTAGACGTACGCTACGATAGAGATTTGTATCACTTTTTGGCAACAACGTTTCTGATTGTTTGACTCCTCAAGCTAAGAACTACACAATATCGTTGCATGGCCTTTTTTTGTGTTTTATAATATCATTCGTATCGATCATTTCCCTCGGTCTGCACTTTCGTTTTTTTGATAAAAGCCAGTTTTTCGGTTGCGGTAGCAAGCTTCTTTAGAGAGGAAATCATCAGAAAATCCAAGGTGCACGCGTCTTTAGAGTAGGAGACTCGGGGAAGAGACTAACAGAGTCTCCTTCCCTGCCAGATGGGGGAGGAAGTTGTTAGTCGTGTGGGAGGGCTGGCGGGGGGCGGTTCCTGTTTTCTATTTTTGAAGAAGGAGGCGTTGTGTTGTTTGTCGTGGGGCTGCCTCGTGTGGGTTTCCTCCCGAGGTATTTTTGCAGGCGCAAAAATCGGCGCGCTTCGCGCGCCTTATTTTTCGTGTTGGGCTGCGTCAAGCAAAGGTCGTATGGTACGTGCTGATCCTTGTTGAATGTGCAAATGCTCCATGAGTATCAGCAGGTAGGTGTACAGTGTTAGATGACGGTTAATGAACTTGATGGAACTTCCTCTGGGCTTTGGCTCCACGAGCCCCAATCAACAATGGTGTACCCAGAGTTGGGGTTTCCACACCGTGTAGGGCGGTATCGACCCAGGGGATCACCGGTTTTGTCCTCGATTGGTTGGAGTTGTAGATGTATAGAATTATTTATGATCCGCGGTGTGACCCTATCCTCCCCACGTGCGGTGAGACCTAGACGTTGTTCCGAGGGGAAACTCTCACCGCGCACTGGCTCCACGAGTCCCAGGCCAATCAGCGATCGGCGAGTAGGGTTGGCGTTTCCATAGCGTGCGTGGCGGTATCGACCCCGGGAGATCATCGTTTTCGTCCCCGGGGTGCCGAATTTGTAGAGATAGGGAAGGGTTTGTGACCCGGGGATGCTACTCTATCCTCTCTGGGTGGCGCTGGCTCTTTTTCGAGCCCCAGCCAATCAACGATCAGGCAGTGAGACTGGGGTTCGGGGGACCACGGTTTTCGTCCCCGGTTTTCCGGAGTTGTAGAGATATGGAAGGTTTTCTGACGTATTTTTCAGTGCAAATCGTGCCGTCGGGTGCTTGTCGTGTGTGTTTATTGTCGCATGGGGCCTGTTGAGCCGTGTTGGTGGGGGTCTGATCTGCTTGCAGGGTGGGAGCCTATATATTGTGGTTACCGACCTAGATTATGCCGATGAGCGAATGTGAGAACAGCAACAACACGTGTAGATTCGCGAGAGCGTTACCGTCATGAGGTGTCGTTGCAGCTGCGGTTGCTGTTGTTTTTCTCTGACGCGGGAGTAACGGCGGCGCAGGCCGTGGCTCTTCAAGGTGTATATATAAATTCGGGAGAGTGTTCACCACCGTCCCTTGCCGGGGCCCTTTTTGTTTTTTTTGTGTGAAGTTTGCAGCTGCAATTGGTTGCTGTCGTTTTTCTCTCACGGGGAAAGAAGCGGAGCGGCTGCGGCGACCATCGCTTGACAAGTAGAACAGCAGTGACCATGTTTTTTCAACACGATTAGCCTGGTGTCTGTGCGGGCGCTTCCCTGTGGAAGGCGCTCGTTTAGTTCAGATTTTACTCGAGAACGTGCCCTCGTTACTCTTCCACATGCTTTTTTAATATATACTTGGTACAGCAGTTCGTATAAATTATTGTGATTTTTACTTTCCAGCTCAACTTGCAGGAGCTTTCACAATACTCAACGACTTATGAACAAGCCGTGGTCACACATGTGTCTTCCCTCCCCCCCCCCCGGCACATGCCTTAGTTTTTATCGTGCATACCAGTGTGGTTCAGTCAGCACATGTTTCCGATCGGTTACGTGATTGCCGTCGCCTCTTGTCAACGTCGTTGCTGTGGTGTGTTACAGGTAACCCAGGTGCTAATCCGGCTTCCGCGGGGCGGCGGAAACATCGCGCGCCGCTTCTGGCTGAAGGACCGAGTGTCCTTGCTGTACCAGTTCGTGCGAACGACGGTGAGGGAGATCGGGAGCTTTTCATACGAGAGTAGAGGGGGTCGCTCAAAAGCCATCCTGGGGCAACTCTTGCCCCTTGACGGATAATAGACTAGACGCGAAGGAATGGAACTTCCAGCTCTAGCACTATTACGGGACAACATGGTAATCAGGAACAAATATGTTTAGTAACAATAGAGGAATACAGCGAGCGGTGTACCCGATTTAAGAGCGGCGGTGTTACTCTTATATCAGATTGGGTATCATATATATAGGTTTTAGTTTGGGCGCCACGATCATACATACAGGTAGAGGCTGCTGCTGTAAATGCGTCAAAAGGCGTGCCAAGCCAAATTTACCGCTCTTAACTCCGTACCACCCTGTCCGGAAATATAAGCACCTTATTGATATTAAAATTAACACGAAACGCTCCTTATAATTCTGGACAGAGTGGTATTCTCTTAACTTGGACGCTCTTAAATCGGATACCCCACCTGTGTATACCACTCTGTCCGGATATGTTTATGTACAAAATGGACTTTGGGGGGGCTTCGGCATTTGTTTCTCTTCCGCCCGACGTTTTTTTCTCGTGCTCTCGGCGGCGGGGCACGCAGCGGGCCCGCGTATACACACGTCTCAAGCTTGGGCCCCGGCCGAGGTCCATGGCGCGTGCTCTGGGGCTTCGAAGTCGCCAAAATCGGCAAGTAACCACGGGGAGGCGTTCCGACTTGGCACCGCCTCGCCGGTGCCATGAAAAACCCGTGCGACTGCTTTTTCATCGGCATCAAGTAGGATTATTTGGTTTTGCCCCGTCGCATGAAGAGGGCACACAGCACACAGCACGCACGAGGCAACAAAGACCACACCGACTTGAACGAGGCACACATCAGGCGGCGTACAGCAGTAGTAGTTCGTACCATGCTGCAGGCCGCTGTGCAGCTCTCTCTTGTGATGTGTTCAGTTGAAGCTTGAGAAACCAAAGTGCGCATTTTAGTTTCGGCCTTTTGGCATCATGATCTACGCAGATCTACGTGTTCATATCATACGTACGGTGCACTGTCGGTCGATCTACGTACTTCCCGCCAGATGTACCTGTATCACACTGTAACATATTTTGACGTTTAGTGGCAGCCATGGTACAACCGCCGCCGCACCTCCAGTTCTTCTTTTTGGGAAAACTACGAACTTTGCTTGTGTGTGTGAATGTGAGCTCATGTGTGACCATTCAGATGACACGCTGGACGATTTCAACGCACATTTCCTAGGAATTTCAAAAGCACCCGCGCAGTACAGACAGCAGCTGTACAGCAGTAGCGGTACAACACCAGCCAACCTCGCATAGGCTCATATATAGCATGTCTTCGTACATCCCTTTTCAACTTGCGATACCCCCGGGATGCCAAGTCAACAACATCCCGAAGGGGAAGCTTGTACTCTAAGAACGGTTTGGTATTCGTATTGAGAACCAAACGTGCTTAAGTTACAGAGTGGTACCTGGTAGGTTTTTGTATCTGTCATGAGTTCTTATTTCTGTGGTCCAAAGCAATAGCGTGTCTTAACCCCTTTAGAGCCGGAAACGATTTTTGGGGACGAGTCTACTTGGAAATAGTGTGGGATACTTTTTTGGGGTAGTAAAAGGGTTATAACCCCTTTAGAGCCGGAAACGGTTTATGGGGACAAAACTACTTGGAAATAGTGTGGGATACTTTTTGGGGTAGTAAAATTAAGGGGGCCCGAAGGGATTAATGGTTGTATCATACCCCCGTCCTTTGGTGTTTGGACAAAATCGTCTCAGGGGCTCAGTGCTAACTCTCCATTTTCGCTTCGGTTGTGTGTACTATTAACATTAATCAGCTGCTATTTATTGTTGTATCATACCCCCCATTTGGTGTTTGGAGAGAATCGTCTCAGGATTATGTGCTACAGAGAATCATATCTGGTACATGGGTAGAGTGTGCAGGAAAAAAAAAACGAACCAAAACTCAGTCGGGGGTATGATCTGATGATGCTAGGACGACAGCCAGTTCTGTCTATTAATACCAGGTATTGACCTTTTTGCACGAGCACACAAAAAAAGAGACGCATGTAGCTTGCGACAAAACACGTATACAATAGTAGTGGGTAACTCGGTTTAAGAGAGGCCTACTGTTGTAGATAAGACAATTTCGGGTTTCCCGCTACAGATAAGGGCATTCTGTAGTTGAGAGCGCTTCTTTATGCTTGCCACGGGGGACGCTCGCTCTTAACCCCTTTAGAGCCGGAAACGGTTTTTGGGGACAAACCTACTTGGAAATAGTGTGGGATACTTTTTTGGGGTA
>JAYJME010005519.1:0-10035 GCA_036873775.1 Costaria costata
TTTTCAAACTCACTTTCGTATGGATTACATCTACGAGCCAAAAGGCAACACATGGGGTTGCGGTTACGTGACTTAGCACAAGCCTTTGCTGTGTCACCCTTTACCCTTATTAATTGGGAGGCTTTGACGACACTTCCTGACTATAAAGCACTTCCAAAGATCGATCACTTCCTTGGGTACTGCGTGGCAGTCCCTGCCTACTCACCACATGAGCGAGCACAGAAGATCCGCATGCATATTCTGGGACTTTCACAGAAAGAGTGCGCTCTGTGTCTAGGCATTGATCCCTGTACCTTAAGCACCTACGAGAATGGTCTCCACGTTAGTGCGTCAATGGACAGACGGATTTATGATGGTGTACGGAAACTTTCTGATGAGTCATGCGCATGAGGTCTCAGTGCAATAGTTTCTACTGTGTGAATCCGGCACAAAGCCACGGAAGGAGTTAATCATGCTCAGCACATTTGTTAAAGCAGCTGTATGCGGCTACATAAGGTCGTGTTTGACACAAACCGACTCATAAGAATCATTCATATCAGAACTCAGTTTCAGTTATTTCGGGTGAATTGCCATCTACTGATTGCTGATCTGCCAACCAGTCCCCTCGAGATTATTCGCCATAATTAAAAAAACAGTGTCACCAACTTGAACCCCGACGTGATATCCATTTGTAGATATAGGTTTCCCTAGCTTATCGCTATAAACAATGTCGTTGCGAGAAGTGTGCTGCACCTCTACCTTAACTCCGCTAATACCAGCTTCTTTTAGAGCATCTTCAAGGCTCTCCGCTGAAATCCTAATAAACAGTCGTATATTTAGAATGTTTACGCTGGACAAAAGGGGACGTTTAAGGCGGTGAAACAGGGGCCAATGGTGTCCCACAATACACTTGCGGGACACCCCTTTAGAAACTTACGGTTTTTGGAGTATGAAGCCCAGTCGAACCAGATATTCTACCCACACAGACCCCAACTACGAGCCGCCGCTTTGAAAGATGACTGTATTCCATGGTGAGTTCACCACATTAAAAATCACTAGAATTCTGCCATCATTTTTATGAGTAGGAGATTTTAAGTGAGTAGCAACGTACCTCGATACAACATCACCATCTATACCTTCCAGCCAATCCATACCAATGTCGAATTTCTTGCAAAAAAGCGGAACAAATGACCATTCACCAACACTCTTTTCTTGGAGGTGCTTTAAAAATAATTGTTCCTCGGAATAGATCATTAAAAATCGAGAAAGGTCTTTCAAACTTCTCGAGCAGTCATCTGGAATACCTATAAGCCCATCATCTTTATTATTCATCGATAGGTTCCCATGTCCCGTCATTGACTTTTGTTAGGGTCAGCATCCTCGATAGGTTAACGAGGCTAAACAGATTCACTTGCGTTGCGGCCTGCAGCTTTGCCTTCGCGGAACTTACAACACACGATTACTCGCCTATTGCTCCGCAGTACTACAACTGGGGTGAACGAGCAATTCCCCAGACGGGACTTTAACCCGCTAGATTGAACGCCGATGACGGCGTGCGACTTGACCCCTTAGACTTTTGCCTGTTGCATCATAAACGACTTAGGAGTCATCTAGCTGAGGAGGCTGCCCTATGTCTTTCAGCTCGGAGCAAACCTCGGTGACAACAGAAAATAGTTCATTAATAGGAAATCTCATCAGCGGGCTTTCATCGAGAATTCTGTGCTCATGGAAAAACTCCACAGCCATTTCAGAATCCCCGTTTTCTTTATCTATCCTGCACAAAATCTGGCCTCGGAAACTTACTTCCGCAGTCATATACTTGAACCCGTTCTCGCATAAAAAATCGATGCTAAATTCACTTTTCATCTTTAACGCCTTGGGTCAAGGAAAGTACTAAAACTACCATTTTTTTCAAACCTAACCCCTTGACCATTAAGGGCTCTAAACTCGGTAGCACCACCGCTGAGAGTTGTTCTCTTTGTTTCTGGGTTCGCTATGATTCCTCGTACAATATCTTCAGCAGTTTTGTTTTGCTGGGCAACATTGCCTCTTGGTTGAGGGAATGTTCCCCCTGGCCTTTGCGCATGAGACGTGAGCTTACGTGCAGCAACGCTTAACCCATTTTTTGCTGCGGGCTGGTTCGCCGCACTAATGAATGCGCCGAGCTCTCCGCCGCTCGCCGCTACGCCCCCAACTAGAGAACTACTAGCCAATGCTGCTCTGGCGGCTGCGTACTCACCCAGTGTAACTACTGTGAGTATGTCTTCAGCAGCGGTCGAGGCAAACCCTAGGACGCCTTGGTCACCATTATATCCACTTGCTAATGCGTCGGTGACGGCACTACCGTTGAACTGACCATCGCCTGAGCCAGTGACTCCTTCCAAAGCTTCTGAGCCCCACTGAGAAATTGCGTCCCAGAGTCCTTCGCCTGTTGGGTCTGTATAGCTATATGGGTTGTTTGCTGCATACTGATACCGCCCAAAATACCTCGGATCCCCCGCATTCGGCATCACCGGATCCGTACTCATAAACCGCCCAATCACCGGATCATAATACCGCTGTTGGGCATACACCAGCCCACTACCATCCTGCACGTGCCCAGTATAGCCAACATCCGTACCCAGTAAGCCGCAACCTGTCTCAGGCGTCAGACTGTCCTCCTTATCTAGCTTCTCCCCGTAGGGCGAATAGGTCTCCACCCAACACACTTCACCGGCTTCATTGAATGCAGCCGTGGGACTGCCCAATGCATCTGTGTGGAAATAAACAATTTCATCGGTCGCCGCTTGTACCGAACCGAGCATCGGCAATGTGGTTAAAACCGCATAGCAGGTTTGACGCAATCCTGAACGCAAGGACGAGAAACGCGATTTACTGTTGTGTTGAATTTTCATATCCGTATTTCTCACTGCTGAACGCTGGTGGTTGGGCCTGTGCCCGTGGGTGCAGCACTGCCCACAGGCAATAAGACAACCTTGTCTATTTCGATGTCACCGTCACGCGACCAGAGTTTGAGCTCGTGGTTTTGGCCCGCTGTGATGTTGACCGTTTGCTTGGGCAGGATGTGCCAGGTCAGTTTGTTAAAGGCATCGCCATACCAATAGCGTTTGTAGTCCTTGCCTGTTTCGCCGTCCCAATCAAGCCACACGGAATAGCCGTTGCTATTCGCCTTCGCGCGCACCCACACATCATATTCACCCGCTTGTGTGCCGTTGATGCTCCAGCCCATGCTGGCCCCTTGACGTACGTCACTCCAAACACCGCTAGGGGCTTTGAGGCTTTTTCCGCCTGAGGTTTGGCTGTCTTCGGTGAGACTCCATTTAACGTTGCTGTCGAGTTCGGTCAGCGTTGCCTGCTCTGCTTCGAGCGAAACAGCTCCGTTGGCCATCTGCCCATAGGCGCCAATTGTGTCTTCGGTTGTAGCCGGTGCTTCGATGAGTGCCCCGGTGGGCGGTGCGCTAATCAATGCTCCTGTGGACGGCGGGCCGTCGGTGATACTTTCCTCGGGACCAAAACCGCTAGGGGTAAAGGTGCTGGTGGTAGGCACCAACACCACCTTGTCAATATTCAACAATTTTTCACGGCCCCAGATGGTGAAGTCATGCTGTTGACCACTGATTAGGAGAACGGTCGCTTGCGGCAGTCGCTGCCAGATATAACTGCCCGACGCAGTGAAGTGCTGGGCTTGGCTTGCCGTGTCTAATTGCGTATAGACCGAGTCACCGCTCGTAGACTTAGTACGCAGCCAGACGTTGTAGTCGCCGGTCACGTCGGCCTCGATTTTCCAGTACAAGCTCGGCCCATCCCCGGCCGCTCCGTAGGTCCAAACCGACCCATCGAGTTGAACACCCGCACCACTAGAAAGCTCTGTACCGCTGACGGGCTTCCATT
Source organism: Costaria costata (assembly GCA_036873775.1). Taxonomy (NCBI): domain Eukaryota; class Phaeophyceae; order Laminariales; family Agaraceae; genus Costaria; species Costaria costata. The sequence continues at coordinate 3,871 of JAYJME010005519.1, forward strand.
CGCCACTGCTGACATTTTGCACATAGGCATTCTCGGCTTCGAGTGCAAACACATCATCGGCGTCAGGCAAATAGGCACCTGATTCACCAGAGCCAACTGTCTCACCGTCATCGCCGTCGCGAGCACTTTCCGCAGGACCCTCGCCTGTCGGGATGAAAATATCGTTCTCAAGCACCAACACAACTTTGTCAATCTCTAGTGCCGCCTCACGGCCCCAGATCTTAAAGGTATGCTGTCCACCGGATGACAAGGTCACCAAGCCGTGGTTAAGCTTGCGCCACACCCACGTCGACGAGGCGCCAAAATGTTGATCTTGGGTAGCGCCGTCCATATCAGTAAACACGGAGTCTCCATTGGTGGTGCGGATACGTAGCCACACACGGTACTGACCGCCATGTTCTGCATTCAGCTGCCACGTGAGTGCTGGCCCTACAGCAGCTGCACCGTAACCCCAGGTGGTGATGTCGAGTTTGACGCCTGCATCCCCCGAGAGATCAGTCCCTGTGACATCTTCCCACTTGCCCGTGGCGACTTCACTTCGCTCTGCGCTTTCAGCTTCTAGAGAGAAGCGTTTATCACTTCCTTGCTCAAAGGCTCCGGTAGTGGCTGTTTCGCCAGATCCGTCACCTGGACCTTCACCATCGGTACCGTCGTCAGTGTCATCATCCCGTGCACTTTCGCTAGGGCCATTGTCACTTGGCACGTAGCTGCTCGATGAAGGCAACAATACTACTTTGTCGATCTCTAACGAAGCTTCTCGCCCCCAGATCTTAAAGGTGTGCTGGCCGCCCGCTGACAGTGTCACCAAGCCGTGGTTTAGCTTGCGCCACGCCCACGTAGTAGACGCACCAAAATGCTGCGCAACCGTTACTCCATCCATGTCGGTAAATACGGAGTCGCCATCGGTCGTGCGAATGCGTAACCACACGTTGTAGCTTCCTGCATGGTCCGCTTCCAGATTCCAAGCTAGGCTTGGTCCTGTATTCGCTGAGCCGTAGCCCCAAGTGCTGATTTCCAGCTTGACCCCTTTGCCGTTCGACTGGCTACTATCAGACGTCAGTGCCCATTCGCCGGTGCTCACACTGGTTCTTTCAGCATTCTCAGCTTCTAACGAGAACAGCTTGTCGCTGCCCTGCTGGTATGCGCCACTGCCGGTGCTACCATCCGTCCCATCATCGTCATCATCCGTACCGTCGTCCGTGCTGTCATCACGCGTCGTCTCGGTAGGTCCTGTGCTGCTAGGGACATTTGTACCCGTCGGTACTAGCACTACCTTGTCTATGGCGATGCCCATCTCACGTGCCCACAAAGTCACCGTGTGGGTTTCACCACTGCTGAGCGACACAGACAGTTTTTTCCAGACCCATTTATTGTAATCAGCTGCTCCGTGCCAATAAGTCCCTTTGAAAGCACCATCTAGGCTCAGATGCACAGAATCTGTACTACCGTTCTTGGTGTAGGTACGAACCCACACATCATGGGTGCCTGATCGATCAGCTGTGACCTGCCAGTGCATGCGCGGGCTCATCGCATACGTACCTGCATCGCTGCCTCCGTAATAGCCAGAGCCGACTGCGACAACGCCTTCGCCATTGGACGCACCCGAAAGTGTTTGCACTTCCCAGAGATCACTGGAGCTACCTGTCTGCAAGGTGGCGCTTTCGGCCTCCATAGAAACCACACCGCTGCCTGCCTGCTCGAAAGCACCTTCGCCACCAGTTTCACCCGTGCCGCCTCCAGTACCATCGTCATCACTGAGCGAGCTGTCACGACGAGCGACCATCTTACCCGCAACATAGTGGTATTCGCTGTGTGTGTCCTTATCATCGTCAAGCCGATAACGCAGCACACCATCTTGGCCGTAGATATTGTAGGTGTGCTTACTGTCCTTGGTCGTGCGCACTCGACGACCATGGCCGTCGTATAGATATGCGCTGCCGTCTGAAACAGACGTCACCTGATTGGCCGCGTTGTAATCGATCGTGACCTTGCCGTTGTTGCGTAGATTTCCGCGCCCGTCATAATGCAAGCCAGACCTTTCGAATAGACCGCCTGAGATTCCGGTGAGCCTGTTGCTGCCGTCGTAGTTATAGGTCGACGTTGAGCCATTTTGGCTTTGCGTCAGCATGTTATCAGCACCATCGTAGGTGAAATTCCGTGTGCCGAATTGATTGTTACTAATCGCTTGAGTGAGACGATTTAGTCCGTCGTAGCTCATAGATATGTTGTCATAGCTCTCGCCGCGTATCGCAAGCGATGCTACATTGCGGTTCAAGTCGTAGCTGTAATTGTGTTGAAACCTAGTTGTTCCATTGACCGATGTTTTCACGTCGTCTGGCAAATGATTCGCGGTGAGCGTTTGATCGAAAACGACGTTTGACCCTAACTTAGCGTTATTGATAAGACCGTTGGCAAAATATGCCAGGTCAGATGCCACCACTTTGCCCGAACCTGCATCGGTGATACCGGTAATTTGCCCTAACACATTGGGAGCCAGATTGTACTTGCGCCCCGAGGGAAAGGTGATCTCTTTACGGTAACCGAGATTATCGAGACCGTAGGTCAGTGCAAACGACTTTCCGTTGACATTGATGCTCTCAGACTTCAAGGCGTCTTCTTTGTCATAGACGTAGTTACGGCTGACACCGTTGCCCACGGTAACCGACTCCAACGTGCCTTGCGGGTCATAGGTGTAATCTAAATCGCTGCTGTTGTCTGCTCGGTTGATTCGTTGCAGGCTTCCATTATCGAAGTAGGAATAATAAGCCCACTGTCCACCGGTTTTGATGCCGGATACTCGGCCCACACTGTCGTAGCTGTAGTTGGTATTGCCAGTCTCTGGGTGCGTTTCGTAGTTCAACAATCCTTCAAAAGTCGACCCTTCAGTCCGGTATTGATAGGTTCTGTTTTTTCCATCCTGCGTCAGCGAGGTCACACGTCCGATTTTATTGCGGCCGATGGTTGTCACAACACCACTGCGGTCAATGCGTTCTGCCCATGCATTACTTGGGGAGCCGTAAGATGCCAGCCATGTTTTGGTTTTGTTACCCTCAGGATCTTTAACTTCTACAAATTGCTGCTGTCGATTACTCAAATACTGCAAACCATAGGCATAAGTAATATGTTCCTCACCGCCGTTTTGGGAGGTGTGATACTCGTCTAACAGGCGGTCAAGGCCATCATAGGTGAATCGACTCTTCACGCCGTCGTCCCAATTCAAACGATTCACTCGCTGGCTATACACTCGACCAAGTACATCACGGTCCCAGCTGGAGTAAAGTGTTCCGCCAAAACCGGTGATCTTTTCTGATATTGGCAATCCAAGTGTATTGAAATTAATGACTTTTGTGTATGCACCTTGCCTTTCAGTGAGGTAAGACCCACTGTCATTGGTGACCCAGACAAACGTGGCAGGGCTGCGACCGCTTTGCGGTGAGGTAACCTTACTGAGACGCCGCAATGCATCGTACTCGTAGCTCCACCGCGACCCTTGCTCATTCCAGCGAGATCTGGTCTTTACCGTGCCGTCATGATTTACCGTCGTGTAGCGATAATGGCCGCTACCATTACGCTCCGTGCGGGCTGTGCCACGGTAGTAGTTGGTGTACTGGTCATAGGTGCCATCAGCATAGTTGACGCGGTAGAGCTGACCCTTCGCATCGTAGGTAAAACCCGTCTTAATCTTGTTTTCCGTAGTCGCGGTACGTTGGCCTTTGGAGTTATATTCGTGCAATGTAGAACCCACGCCAACAACTCTACGCTTAGCAGGCTTTCCCACCAAATGGTAAGGACTACTTCGATTGTAATAGGTTTGCGTGATCAGGCGGTTGGCTGTGTTACCGCTTGTATATTCCCTTACTTCAGTCGGGTTATTGTAGACATCGTAAGTGGCAAAGCTACGTTTAAAAGAAGCTTTTACACCATTGTCAAATACGTCTGTGACCAGTGAAGAAAGACGCACACGGTTCGCTTGATAAAACGCCCCTCGGTTTCTAAAGCGGTCGTTACCTTTATCGATTTCTCGCCAATCGAAAAACTCAGGCCCACGTTGCCAAGTGTATGTTTTGACTAGTTTGTCGGCTGAAGAAGAATTTTTAGTACGTGATCGAAATAGCGAAAGGTTGGCATCATTGGAAATATAACGAGTGTATTGCAGCAACTTACCCCTGTCACGACGCTCATCGTCATAGATTGTCTCATAGGACGAATTGATAAAAACTTTCTGACTATCGCGTTGGTATAGACGTCGGTATTTAAAAGCAATCGCACCACTGGGTGTTGTTATTTCTCGTGTGAGTGTGTTTTCGCCATCGTCTATAATTGCATCAAAATTCCAATCTTCCGAATCGTTAGTTTTATTGCTAAGCACTCGTCGTGATAAAGTAGATGACATTGTTGAAGTAAATGCTGGGTCACCCGGTGCCACATTGCCAATGTAGTTTGACAATGGTTGCGTCACGTAGGTGTAATTTATTTTTAGCCCATTAGGATAAACAATCTCAGTAGGCCCGTAAGACCCATATTTGTATTTCCACTGCCGTCCGTCTTCTCGAGTCACTTTAAAATCATTGGTTCCTGAGCCCGAGATAGTCCGAGAACGCGCACGAGGGGAACTTGTAGAGCTGTCTGAGTAACTTGAGGGATAAAGCCCAGTTAAATTATTGTAGCGATAAGAGCTTGCATTATAGGAAAATCCGACGGCTCTATTATCACTTGCGACTATCGAGCTTAACGTAGTAATTGTTTTATTGTTATCGATGTACAGTGGTTGATAAACATAATTCAACCAATTTCCATTTGTATCTTCTATTTTACTGACGTAATCACTCGTAACTGGATAACGATCCGAAGAATGCCCGAACGTATAGCGCGTACCAAAGGGCGAGTGCACAACAGCAACATCTCCAGAGCACGTTATTACCCAATTATCTGGGCTTATGTACTGAGCTCCACTGTAATCACTCGCATTATTCACAATCCCGCTGTAGAAGAAGTAGTGAGTATCTCCATATAAGCTAAAACGAGGGGTTAAACGACTTTTCGCTGACCCGGAAAGAACTTGTCGATTATCTCCATCGTCTCTGATTGAACTTACGCAAATACTCTTATCAGCTGAATATAAGGAAGGAATCAGCAAGCTTGAACCGTCCCGAACGACGAGTAGGTCAGGCCCTTCACCAGCTATTTTAAAATCCGTGGCGATGTGCCTAATTCTCCCTGTAAAAGGGTCGTACTTTTCCCCCGCTTGCCAATTGAGGCCAAGATCATCGGCGTTGGTGGCGAGCTGACCTGCACTTAGAATCTCCTCAGCCTCAGCGACTGCCACAAAACAGCTCATAAGTGCACAAGTTTGAACTAAGATTCTGACGGCAGATAAAGTATTCCTTCGCTTTCCAACCACAACTGACTCCATTCGTTTAGAGATATTTGTGACTTCAAGCGGCCGTATACAGCGGTACTTTAATTTATATTTTAAGAACTTAGGAATCAAATCTAATAGAATTTGCAGTCTCGAGATGCACCTTTATTTCAAGCACGCAACAATAAAATGGCTAAAGATAATTCACTCCCCCCAACAAACTCTCACCACATGATTCTGTAAGAATATTAAGGTAAAAAACTAAACCGCTAGTTTTCATTTAAAAAAAGCGGAAGGAGAATTTTGGTACGAAGCACGGAACGGAATAACAATGCATATAATTAAGCCTGAAACATGAAATACAATGACTCCAGAGCTGTATTTATTAAGCAGAGAGAATGTTTTTTATTAAATAAATATGGATCGCTTAGGCAGTACATTCGCAATCAAACCTATTTTTGGCCGATGCACTATCGACGCTTAAAACAGACAGATCCACTGCTGCATTATATTCAGCCAACCTTTCGAAACACCAGTGCTTCCGCCAAATGCAGCACTTGAATTCTCTCACTGCCTGCTAAATCAGCAATAGTCTGTGCCACCCTTTGCAATCGATGACAGCTACGGAGGCTTAGCTTGAGCTGATTGGCCGCCTTGCCCAAAAGCTCATCACATGCATTGTCCAACGGTGCCACATCTTGCAGCTGCCGCCCCGACAGCTGGCTATTGCTTACACCCGCTCGCGCCAGTTGAAGATCTCGCGCATGCACGACGCGTTTCCTCACGTCAGCAGAAGCCTCTCCAGG
>JAYJME010005520.1:0-10035 GCA_036873775.1 Costaria costata
TCAAAAATGCAATCGCCTTGAGGCTAACCAATCAAAACCAAGCAAGGAAAACCACCACCCACTCCCCACTAACTCAACCAAAAGCAATCGTCTCAAGACCAACCAACTCACCGACCAACGAAAAATTGCCAATCACCCCCCACCAACTCACCAACCAATCAAAAGCAATCACCCCAAGACCAGCCGATAAAATAACCAATGAAACACCACCAATCACCAATCACCCATCACCAACCAACCAACTAACCAATCAGAACCAATCACCTCAATGCCGACCAAAAGCAAACAAAACTAACAAATCAAAATCCAACAATCACCTGGTGCGGCCTGTCCCATTCACGGGTCCGTTGTTCCAGGCTTTCGATGAAGTTTTCCTCGGCCCAAACGTCTCGGTAGGGCCGGCCGAGGCGAACGATGGGTCCCCTCTTAAGCTCCGGGGGCATGAGCAAACCCAACCCTTTTGAGCACGCCAAAAAAAAAAGCATGACAAAGTCGCCATCGCACGCACACAGCAACAGCAGCAGAAGCAAGAGAAGCAGCAGCAGCAGCAGCAGAAGCAGAAGCAGCAACAGAAGGAGCAGCAGCAGCGGCAGCAGCAGAGACAGCAGCAACAGGAGCAGCAACAGGAGCAGCAGCAGCAGCAGCAATAGCAGCGGAAGCAGCAGAAGGTCGTTAAGAGTTACCACGCATCGTTCGTCTCTCTCAGAAAACAAGGACTTGAAAACTCGTCAGAAAATAGAAGTACTCCGAAATCAATCGTACCGACACGAAACGGCTTCAAAACCACCCGAAAAGAAAAACGAAAATTAACAAGCAGCGAAATAGAAAAACTACGCCCTTGTTACCGAATAACACGCAAGATAAGACATTCCCGTAGGCTGTTTCTTATGCGGTCCAATTTTGAGCTCCAGATTTACATTTTTCGATCTCAAAAACGAAAGCATCTGCTTTTATGCAGAGTCCGATTAAGCAAAATCAGACCGTAAAAAAAAACAGAATTGAGAATCCGATGAACCGAGTTGTCAGATATTGAGCAAGCACCCGACGACATGGGCCATTGGATTCGGAAATAAAAAAATGGCATGGTCTCAAGATGCTATCCACGGAAGCAGCAAAAGCGGCAGAACGATCGACGAGTTGGAAGGCGGCATAGCTGTAGCGTCGTTGCTTCGTGCGTGACGCGCAGTCGGCGGTCGGCGCGTCTCTCCGCGGCCAGACTACAGTCGGCAGGCGCGGGATCGGGCCTAGAGATCAAGAGAAGCGCACTCAGCGCGCGCCTCTCCGTGGATACGTACAGCAGCAGCAGCAGTCAGTCAGTCAGCGCGCTGGGTTCGGATACTTGCTTGTGTCAAAATACAAAAACCAAAGGCAGGCTGAGCGAACTCGGCACGTCTCTTCGCCGCCAGACTAGAGGCAGTCAGCGTGGGCTCGGACGCCTTGGGTCATACGCCCAGTTCAGCGCACTCAGCGCGTCTCTTCGCCGTGCCAGCAGACCGAAACAGACAAGCAGTTGGTCCTCGTTTGCTCCAATCTCAACTGCAAATAACATATGATTTCGCGTACTGGTGCGAAATAAGACCGTTTCGATTTACGAAACTCCAAGGTACACGATTGAAAATCCGATCCAGGTCACAAACAGTAAAAAAAATCTGATTCCGCACAGGAAACGAACGGCCTCTTATCATAGGTAAATGAATTTCCGAGCTCAGTTTCTCGACAGCTGGCACAGCAGTAGTGCAATCGCCCGAGCGGTGCGTCTAGAGTCTAGACGGAAACATCTCGACCACCTCTTATGAACGCCATTTTCGTTGTGCATCCCTCCCATATTTGGGGACAAAATCGCTCCCAAAATTCATCCGAGGGGTGTGTAATCTTGCGAGTTACCAAGTACCATGTACCGTATAATGTGACATGACACGCCAGAAAACACACCCCCCTCGGGCAATCTTCCAAGCTGATTTTTCAGACAAACAGGGAGAGTGCAAAACGCCTGATTTTCTCTACAACAGGGAGAGTGCAACTCTCTACAACGATGACAGCGCAAACGCCTGATTTTCTATACAACGGAGAGAGTGCAAAACGCCTTATTTTCTCTACAATGGGGAGAGTGCAAAACGCCTCATTTCTCTACAACGGGGAGAGTGCAACTCTCTACAACGGCGACAGTGCAAACGCCTGATTTTCTATACAACGGGGAGAGTGCAAAACGCCTGATTTTTTCTACAACGGGGAAAGTGCAAAACGCCTCATTTTCTCTACCACGGGCAGAGTGCAAACGTCTGATTGTCTCTACAACGGGGAGAGTGCAAAACGCCTGATTTTCTCTACAACAGAAAGAGGGCAGACGCGGAGCGATGCGTCCGTGGAAAGATCTCGACTACGTAGTGATTTCCAACGCCACCAACCGTTTTGGTCGTTTCACGGGGAGAGTGCAAACGCCTGATTGTCTCTACAACGGGGGAGAGAGGGTGCAGACGCGGAGCGATGTTTCTGTAGAAAGATCTCGACTACGCACGTATGCTAAGATATTTCCAACGTCACCAATCATTTTCGTCGATATGATTATGAGAAAATCGCCAATGAAATTCCTTCCTTCAAGGGGTTGCGCTATCACGTAATAGTTTTTACAGTACAGGCACTTGCAACATGAATCAGCCATCACCACACCTTCGACAAGCTCCTTCGGGCCCATCTCCGGGTGCAGCCAGCTTCCCTTGTAGTTCTCCTGCCGGAGGGTATCGACAAATTATGGAGGCATATATCGCAATAATCAGTGAATATGATACCATACAAGTACAGGACAGGACAGCAACCAACAAAAACCAGCACAAAATAAGAACGCCCAGGCCGAGGTTGGCAGTAAAATAAGAAATCCCAACGCCGACATACTGTATTCAAGTTAGTGAAGAACACCCCGTCTCCGAAAAAAGAAAACCAGCCTAGACCAGTGTTCCTGTTTCTTGCTAGCATTATCAGTGTTAGGCATCCTGTACAATTAATAGTATTATACATGCATAGTCAGCATAGCATGAGTCGTCCGATCCACAGGGCACAGGGAGAAAAACACGTGGAGCATATTGGAGGAGAGGGGGGAGTTGTTGCGGGGAGGGGGGGGTGGGCGTTTCGCGATCGGTCTGCGAAACGGTAAGCGGCCACAAAACATGTGGCCGACAACTAAATCCCAACCGCGCGGCGAAACTGCAGCCAATGAGAAACACGTTGAAAACGCGGCCAATCAGAATCACAGTGAAAACACAGCCAATCAGACCGTGTGACAGGGAAAAGAAGAAACGCAGTGACAACGAGAAACACGTTAAAACCGCGGCCGACCAGAGTGAGTGACGAAGAGAAGAAGAAAGACGGTTACTGTATGTGTGTACATGGGAAACGAGAAACAAACTAAAACCCCGGCCAATCAGAATCACGGTGAAAGCGCGGCCGCCGATTGCTGTACATGAAAAAGTTAAAACACCTTGAAACCGCGGCCAATCAGAATCACGGAGAAACCACGGCCAATCAGACTGAGAGCCGAGAAGAAGAAAGAAGACGGTCAATGTACTTTGTACATGGCACAAAAAAAAGGCAAACTAAACCAGCCCATACCAAGGGTGTGCAGGGTAGAAATTGTATACCCGATGTGCAATTAGCAATTAGGCGTTCGGTTTTTCCACCCCAACACGCCCCCCCAATAAATACAAACCCCTACGTACCCCTCCCCACAGCGCCACAGCGTGTCTGGAGGAGCTTTCTGCGCCTGTCCCAAAAAAAGCCAGACAAAAAAAAATGGTGAGAAATATAGGAGATACCGCCAACCCCCCAACCCCAACCCCAACCCCGCCCCTCTCTACCCCTACCACCTCCCGTTCCAACAAGGAGGCTGGTTCTTAGCGTGTGATTTGATGTATTAACGCTCTTGTGCGCTTGATTATAGTATAGAGGGTGGAAGTACCGACGCAAAATGACTCATCCCAGCAGTATCGGCTACAGCTGTGGTGGAGGAGTAGGATTGGCCAAAAATAAACTGTGTCCAAACTCAACGCACGGAGGAGTCGTGCGAGGACACGGGCCGCAGCATGATCCTATATACTCGTAATGCTAGGGCTGGGCACTGGCACAGTATGTACTGGCAGTAGTAATCTACTGGCAGTAGTAATCTACTGGAAGTAGTAACCTACTGATTGATCCGGCCAGTATATTCGCCAGTAGTTTTTATCTTACGCGCGTCCAAGAAATACGCCATATAATAGTACGGAAACCCTCCAAATGTGTTTCGGGAGGAGAGAGGAACGTTACTCGGCCGGTATACTGCTGCAACCCAGTATACTGATTGATTTTTTTGGCAGTACAATCGCTACTGACTGAGCCAGCCAGTGCCCAGCCCTACGTAATGCTGCTGCGCCCCCACACTATAATACAGTACTATTAATAGTCGTGCACCAGGTATTGAACCGGTATACCGGTACATACGAGAGTGTGTTGCAAGACCGGACTTCCAAACTTGCACACCTCGGACAGATCATCATCGATTCTCACTGCACGATCTAGATATTTCAGGCCACCTATATATCCTGATCTCTGTGATCTATCTCATGTTGCCGGGTGGGAGCCGTATAGTCTGCATGATCCAGCACATGTTTCCTCGGTTGGATCTGTACGGTACAGATCATCCTGCACCGCATCTCAGAACAGCAGGTTAGTGTCCAGATGATCTAGATGATCTAGATCATCATGATCTGTCCCGAGGTGTGCAAAATTGTAGGATTTTCGGTCGCTACACACGAGTACATATATAGCTGGGTCCCAAACCCTTTTAGTACTGCTCTGCACAAACACATATATCTGAATCTAAGTTCAAGTGATTTGTCCCCTGCAGTCCTACAGGGGCAAGGTACTTACCGCAAGCTTCCGAGCCGCCCCGGGGACTATCCCCCAGCCCTCCAGCAGGCCGTGCTCCATCTCCATGAGCTTCGCCTCGTCCGAATTTCGTATCGGCATGAAGTGCTTTGCGCAATTCGACCACAGTTTTTCCATCTCCGGAGGTACCCGCGCTTTTTCCGGCTGGGCATAGTAGTAGTAGCCGCCAGATCAGGGAACAGAACAACAAGGGATCAAAAGACAGCAGTACGCATGGAACGATATACAGCAAGCAGTAGTGGTCCCTCTTAAACTGCTGCAGTGCCTGTATTATATGTCCCAGCCGGAAATACCGGCACTAGTCGTAGCGGCAACCGGCACTACTTCGCATACTGCCACTACCGATTGTTCCCATCGGTGCCAAACGATTTCACTGGCACTACTATGACATCGGGCAACCGGCACTATTAACCCCTTTAGAGCCGGAAACGGTTTTTGGGCACAAAAGTACTTGGAAGTAGTGTGGGATACGTTTTTGCGGTAGTGTGTGTGTTCTTCACACTAAACCGTTCTTCTACTCGTCGACATCCAGCCCACCCATTGTCCGTGCTGATTCTTCACCTTAGGATAAACACGCTCTGTGGTCACAAGCTACGACACAGAGATAATGCATTACAAAAAAATGCATCGTATCATACCACGCACTCTGTCATGCCAGCGTACTGGGTACGACAGGCACAACAGCAATTCCTACGCCAGATAAATCAGTTCAAGGGTTAATAAGAGGGACCGCTACTCAGTTGTAAGTTGTCGCTATTACGGAAGAACGTAATGATCAGAACCAAATATGATGCGTCAAAACACGGCAGGGCCTTTCCCCGGGACTAATCCCGCTGATCGTTTAATCGCGGTGAATCAACGATAACAGAGTTACGAATGAGGAATAAGCAACGGCAAAAGCGCCGTAAGACCAAATCACGGCGAATCGAATGGCGTTTTTTTTATTACGAAGTAGGAATCGCGCTATGACCACGGGATTTCTACCACGGGACTTTGAAGGCCTCGTATACCACTCTGTCCGGAAATTTAAGCACCGCTTGGTAGTTAATATGAATATCAAACGGTGCTTATATATCCCGACATATTATTAATAGTATGTTTTTTTGGGTCCATCGTGGGTTTTGAGTTCTGATATGCCCCCCCCCGTACTTGTAACTGTCGTCAATTTGTGTGCGTTGGGAGGTTTTCTTCGAACGAAAAAGTACGAATCAGTCGTAGCTTCGGCGATAGAAAAAGCACCAGCCAGTACCAGCACGTATATATATTACCTGGATACCGGTACGTATCGTATTCATACTGCGTTGAAACTAACAACCATACCAGGTATTATACAACACCAACACCAACACCAACACCAACAGCCATCAGCACGACCAACACCAACAACAACAACAGCACCAACAGCCAACAGCATCAACACACCAAAGAACACGATGCCAAGATGACTACCAGGGGCTCGAACAAACCTCTCCTACTTGTACTCGTACCGAGCCCGTTTCGAAAACAGAGTTACGAACCCCTCTAGGCGTAGGACTGCATCCCCGTTTCGTAGACAGACTTCGTACTACAGGTAATACTTGGAGTTAGATAACGGTACGGCAGTTTATATGTTTCTGTACAGCTGTACGTACGTAAAGTAAACGGGTTTTAAACGTATAGATATGCTATTAATATTAATAGGATACCGGTATGATATGATACGTACTGCTGTACCCACAACAAAAACATACTGGTACTTGGTACTACCCTGGTATTTAATAAGACGTACTCATACAGAGTTGTTTGTGTCATAATACCCCACCTGTCGTCTGATAAGCGAGGCAGGCATACATCAGTACACAGCTCAGTACACAGCAACAGAGTAGACAGCAATAGTACACACCGCACGCAGACAGCAGTAGTATACAGGTTGCTGCTGTACGTCTCTCACAGCTCACAGCTCCCAAGAGATTGCAGGCCTCGCTCAGAACGCGCGAACAATTAGCAACCTAAAAACTAACAAAACCACCTGGTAACGAGTACATGTACGGCGGGAGGGCAACATCGGCCACATTGCACACTTACACTTTGCACACTGCTGCTGTTGCTGTACACGAACTACGAAAGCGAGCATCAGAGAATTGCGCAGATGTCTCTGTCATGCATGTCATATTCGTAGGATACGGGGCGAGGCTACGTAGGAAGAACAAATGAACTGGAAACCCGGGGACACAGCGCCCATATATTGGCTGGAGAGTTTATTCATCCCGGCCCCTACATACGTACACGGAATTTGAATTACACCAGACTTGTGTGTAATTCAATTGCTATCTCCCCACAGGTCGCACTGCTGTCCCTATCAGCCTACAAGGGGGATCGATATCGATCGATGCCTGGGAGATGGGCGTAGCAGCGTGCTGCAGAGGCTCACGGCTCAATGCTCGTAATATATCATCTGTGTGAGTACTGCTGTTGTAGTGCTGATTGCTGATGCTTGCGGAGTGCTAGGTACCTTACCTTGCAGTGCGTTAGTATGTACCGTGAGGAAAAATAAAACATGCGTGAAGAGATGGTTCGTGGTCGTTGTTTGTTCCTGGTTCTGGCTGTCGGAAGTCAAGAACAAACCTGACCACAGCACAGCGCCACAGCCCACAACGACACCACAGAGCAGCAAAACGCAACACCAACACCATATATCACACCCGTACGTCGTGAGTCTACAGAGTCGATGTAGTCTAGAGCAGCAAAATTCACCGCAAAATTCAAAATCGCCGAAAACAGCAAAAAAAACAGAAAAGTGGGGGCAAAAACAAACCAACCAAAACGATCCACCACACTCCCATATCATAAGGAAGAAGTCGGCCCTCCCGCCCTCCCTCCCTCCCTGCTCCCTCGGGCAACGACCACGGGCTATATCGCACCCTCACACGACACGACATCAGACGGGCCACCCGACACAGGGACAAAGCAGCAAGGTCACGAGGGGTTAGTACTCCGCCACCCCTCCCTCTCCCTCTGCTGAAATAGATTGTTTTGTTGTCCCCCCTTACCTCATCCCCTCCCTCGTCCTGCCTGGCGCGCTGATGGCTCTGCCCAGCCCTGGGCCGCTTCCCATTCCCAAATCCGCTCGATTTTTTATCCCCTCCGATTTTTGCTGCTGCTGCAGCTTTCGCGCCCGAGCTGCCTCCGCCGGCGCCGCCGGCACCAGCACCAGCACCGCCGCCGACTTTTCCTCCGGACTTCCTGGCCACCGAGACCACCTTTGCCTTCCCTTTCACCTTCCTGTGCTCCCGCAAGACGGGCTTGTTGCAGGCAGGGCTCGCCGTGGGTGTCGGTCCTTTGCGAGAGGGAGCAGCTGCAGCAGCAGCTCCTCCTCGAGAAAGCGACGCGGACGACGATGATGATGATACTGTTGATAGTGCAGACGAAAACGATGATGGTTCCACGTGCCCGCCAATCGAGGGCGTCCCTTCGACGACACCCTCCGATTTTTCGTCCGTCGCGTCCGCACCGGGAGGGGCCGAACGTGAGGAACGCGTGGCGGGTTCGCCGGCCTCCTCCGTGGCCTCTTCTAGCTGCTGCTGCCGCTGCTGCCGCTGCTGCTGCTGCTGCTGCGACGCAGTTGGCTCTTCGGGTGCTATGGGTCTGCTCGACATTGCTCCCATTCGCATCATCCACAAAACTTTCCGATCTGAGGCACGCGGTCCAGCGCACGGGGCGCCAGATACCTGCCCGCGGTAGTTCGCAGCACCTTCGTTGGGCACGCGGAGCGATGAACCCGAGGCCAACCTCGTAGCTCAGAGTTGCCGGAGAGTAGCCTTGGCCTAGAGCGCCGATCCTCATCATGAAGCTCAGAAAAACGCCTATGAGAAAAACGGTGGAAAACCGGGGTGGGGGAAATGAAACCGTCATAAATTCGTTTTTCGACTTTATCCTGCGATGATCTTGTTCGTTGAAAGTCAGTTGGCTATGGCTGGCTGTGTCGTTGTGTCGTTGGCGCAAAGCTCCTCCCACGCTCCCGTCATGAGTGTGGCTGCTTGTTTAGGCGTGTGCTTGATTCAATTTTACGGTGACTATTACCGCAAGAGTGGACAGGCCCGCACCATCTGACGCAATAGCTCGATGAAGAAGGAAGGCATCCACTATTATTGGCTACACGTTGGCTTGAACCCGGTACAATACAGAGTAGTAGTATGTAGTGTGCTGGTTGTATGATACAGCAGCAGTGTACTACTACAGTAGTACTGCTGACTGTAGTATCGCATTCGTTCTGCGATAGACAGAAGATACAACAGGAACTACTTGTAGGACAGAGGGCTTGTGACAGAATCAATGTGTGTATGGAGTGAACCCCCGTCGATATGTTGCTGGCCTCCAGAGCAGCGTCCCACGCGTCTTTCCTGGAACGTCGAAGCGTGTTGCTTGTTGTCGGTGACGATGATCCAAATTCCGCCTCACAGGTCGATGCGCGGTATGATATGTATGTGCACGTTTTCCCCGATTTTTCTGCTATTTGCTCTTCAATGGGTCACACAGATCATCGATCCACAAGTTATTATCTATTAATAGTAGATATTTCAGGAAATATAGATCCCTCACATACGTATGTATGATGACCTTGCTGGGTGGGAGCCGCATAATCTGTGTGATCTATTAATAGCACATGTTTCCTGAGTTGGGTCTGAACTACGGTATACAGATCCTGCTCAGCATCTCAAATGGCAGGTTAGGATCTGATATGATAGATTATCTAAATCCTGATCTGTCCGATGTGTGACTTATTTTCTGTTGTATACTGCTATGATATGATACTCTCGTACACGAGCTGCTTTTTTGCTGCTGCTGCTGTTGCTGCTACTGGTGCAACGATTTTGCCGTGGGTTGCCGTGGATGTTGCCGTGGACATGTCCGCGGGGCTTGCCGTAAGGCTTGTGGCAACCCGCGACACGCCACGGATGTCATGGGCACTGCCACGGAGCGCTGCGATAGCGGCCGCCGCCGCATGCCACCAAAAAACGTCAACTACTCTGTGCATTCTTGCTTGTCTCTTGCTGCCATTATAGGTTGCTGTTCAGATTGCCAGTATACACAATTCCTCGTGGACGACCTAAGTTGCGCGCGTGTGACCTTCCAGCTCCTGGA
>JAYJME010005521.1:0-10035 GCA_036873775.1 Costaria costata
GATAGATGGTTCGTTTCCCGCCGCCCCCCACCTCTCTCCGCCCCCCCCCCGCTTCCCATGCAAAGCGCTCATTGTACTCGTACAACAATTTAAAGTTCGCACGGGCATGTCTATCCGTATACCCCCCCCCCGCTCCCCATGCAACGCGCTAAATGTACTCGTACAACAATTTTAAGTTCGCACGGGCATGTCTATCCGTATACGACACCGCCGTACCCTTCTGGGCAGAAATCTAAAATATACGACCGTCACAATACCAAACCGAATAACGATAACAGCCATCACACTGCCGTCCGAAGTTGTACGTGCGGGAAGATTTTTCACCCCCGATTTATTTGGAGTCGCCATTTCCTCTCATAGTGTTGGTTTCCACACATATATTTTTATATGCTCGGAGCTCGATCGCGGCGAGCGTGATGTCTATGCCAGCAGCTTCAGCTGCAGTCCACGCTGTCAGCACGTGGTTGCTGATTGGATTCGGTTGTTGGTTGTTTGGGTATCAGACCTCGGCGGTGAAACTTCTGCTGATGATACTCGTACCTGCTCGTGTGCAGGAGTTTGGCGGGAATACGAGTATGATACGTACCAGTTACCAGTACCAAAGACACACATATGTACAGATCTGTATCTACCACGATCCACGTACTCGTACGTAAAATATGCTGTCAGAATTTACAGATGGGGTATGTTTCTGATACGGGGAGGAATGCTTTTATTGAGATTGGACAGGGACCGCCCCAGAACGTCAACTACGATGTTGTTGTATATTTTGCTGTTGTTGCCTTGTACTCTGTGATGGCAGCGTTGGCGAGGCTCTGCTGTCGTTGCTGTTGTTGCTGCTGCTGTTGTGCTGCTGCTGTTATTTAAGCATCTATCCCGATCTATCTCCCCATTTCTTGAGGAAACATGATCGGAAAATATTCAAACGGGAAGAGGCAAAAAAACCTGATACAGAGTTGCGGAGAAAATGAAGATGTAACGGACGAAGCTGTTTTCTCATTCTCAACCACACATCCTTGCTGCAGCAGTACATGCACCCTGCAAACTCTTCTACCAGACTCTGCTGTAATAGGTGTCTTTTATGAATACGTGTCCTTCGTACAGAGATGTAGTGCTACGTAGCTACTGCGCGTACGTAGCAGCACTGCTATATGAGGGGTAGAGCTGCGACGTCTGCTAGCTGTTGTTTCCGTGTTCTTGCACAAGGAAGAGCCTATTGGGTGTTAGCTTTGGTAACGTCTACTGTAGTAGAGTACAAAAACAAAGATGTCCCGTTTACACTGCTGCCGTGGGTACTTCTATATCACCATGGGGGATCGCCCGCATATAATATATGATGTCCTACTCGGAGTCATGTGCACTCCGTAGGGCACGCTCGACCGAGATATCAGTACCTTCGACAAGATTCTCTCCACCTCACACACCTGACCCTCTTGACGCTTAGTCTACAGTGCTTGAGGTACGAGTATAGACGTTGTTTTTAATTGTCGTATATACTTCGAAGTGTGAGATTTTAAATTGTATGAGACGTGCGGAAAGATTACACACCGCGGGGCGGGAAGACAATTAGAACTCCAGCACTTTTAGCGGGGGGAGACATCCCAGAGAGACACAGACGAGCACACAGACGGCACGGACAGGTGGGGAGTCATCGCCTCACTTCAGATAGGTTACGAGTACTTGTACCTACATCATGCTTCATACATAGGGCATATCGAATCTACGGTTCATGATCTAGATCTTTCACGACAGATATATACTGCTGTAGATCGTGAACTGTCATGTGCCCTCCTGTGTGCCGGGGTGGGATCTGTATGACGGCGTGTATTAGCTTCACTCCACGAGCTTTGGAACGGAAGGAACGGAATGCTATTTGCGTTGCTATCCGTTGCTGATCGGCGATGGGTTGTGTTAAATAAATCCGAAGCGTTCCCACTCTGTACCCTGTGTCCGTAAAATTGTAAAGAGGAAGCGTATCTGTCAAAACAGTAGAGAGGAACGACATTTTTTTAACTGCTCTGTGTATCTAGTACGTCTTTTGCACATCATCTCTCACAAAATGGCAAATCTAGGATCTACATACATAATACCCCGTTTTGAGTCGTGATCTCTGGTCGCGTGGTCGATCCTCCGTCGCCTTTCAAACCAAAACCTTCAGCCCATCCATGTATCGATGGTTGTGCCACCATAACCAACCACTCCGAGCACTGTAAGGTGTACAGGACAAAACTCAGCAACAGGATAATAGGGTCCCAGGCTGGATTTCTTGTTTGAGAATGACGGGCGCGTTACAGTATAAGTAGACAACTGTTATATCTTTTCAGTACGCACAACTACTCCCGAATTTTCTATATTCCGGGAAATCTCAGGCTGCCATTTATTATTACTGGTTTTCAATACTGTATTAGCACTACAATGTCCTGTCCACCGGCATCATAGACGTTCCCCCGTACGATACCCCTCGTTCCCCCTTCCGTACCCCGTTTCGAACTGCACCCGTTGTGTCGGGAACATACTCTAACGGGGGATTAAAGTTAACAACACCTACTGTAGACACAATATGACCTACTGTAGACACCAAAACCTACATATTGTCATATTTTTGCTAACAATATGTGGTCCATAGTTAATAGAGGACCTACTGTAGACACAATAGAACCTACTGTAGACACCAAAACCTACATATTTCCTTATTTTTGCCTACACTATTTGGTCCATATATAATACGACCTACTGTGTAGTAGACGCAATAGAACCTACTGTAGACACCACAACCTATATGTTTCACTATTTTTGCTAACAATATTTGGTCCTATTTACTATGTGCCCCCCCGTAATACTCGGACGGTAGAGTGTGGGATACGTTTTTGCCGTAGAAACCGCCGTACCCGGGTTTTTTCGGCGGCACGTTACCTTTATCTAGCAGGGCCTTCCTCGGGAATCGCGGTGAATCAACCATAGGAAAGAGTTACCAATGGGGATTAAACAATGTGGTAACAGTACCATACCAGGTAAGAAAGATCAACCCACGGCGAATCATAATATGGTGTTTATTATTTTAATATTTACGAAGTGTAGAGGGACTAACTGTGGTTTGACCCCGACGGGAATTTACCACGGGAATTCAAAAGAAAATTCCGTGGTAAATTCCCGTGAGTCATATACCGCGGCTTCTATCTCGTAAAGAAAAAAAAACATCACCGTATGAATGGCCGTGGTTTGATCTTTCTCATGGCGCTACATATTATTGCCATGGTTTGTCCCTAATTGGTAACTTTGCTATGATGGTTGATTCACCGCGATTCCCGAAGCTCTCGGGAATTCACCCGAGAAAGGCCCTGATATCTAGTGTGGGATCCTCTTTTCGGAGGAGTGAATAAAAGGGTTATGTTGTTCCCGTAAGGACTTCCGCCGCGATGTGATGTGTTTCCATCACTACTGTGTACCAGAGAAGAGTCAACCGCTGGTCAGAAAGTGGTATGTATCCCCCTCTACGGACGTTTTATCACTTCGTTTCTGCAAACGATGTATGATAGACGCGTCTTCACTTTCTACTCTTGTTGCTGTTAATTTTGTTGCTTCTTCGTCCATGCTTGCGATTGATACACACTGCACATTGTCCGGGGGCAAGCACACAAATAAAATTCCTGGTACCCCGCAGGGGCACACAAAAAAAAAAACAATGTCAACAGCCCGCTACACATCTGCGAGACCAAGACAGGTGAGGGTATACTAAAATCAAGCAAAATCGAAGCCCCAGCTGCAACATTTCGGCTGGGATTCCTGCTGATTCGTATTGATGAACTCCTTCGGAGTACACGTTTGCTTGGCTAGTACTAGCGGGAACAGCGGTGAGCGAGGTCGTGGAGATCAGGAGTTAGAAGGACGGACACGCAACATGGGACAACGCGGGGTCGACAACGAAAAGTGCCCCCCGCGGCGCGCCTAATAAGCGAAACCACGAAGGTTCCTCTACGTGATACACATGCTACGGTAGCGGTGCACCCTATTTTGTCTAAGGTTGCCCACGTGGCGGGCTCTGTACCTCGCCACAAACCCAAGTTTGAGCAATACTGCGATATTAACCATCTCATGGCCTAAGTGCACAACGAATTATATTCCGAAAAACAATTATAGAATCCCGACGATTTGAGGTTAATAAGGAGTTCGGTCGTTCAGAAACTAGGGTCCTCTATCGCAGCACCCGAAAGGTTGAGATCGAATACGCGACCAGGTGCCACTGGGTTGGCCCCTCTCACGGGCATTTTCGGTAAAGAGTTTGCCGCTCCTCGGGACGCTTGAGGTACAGCAGGTTTGGGCGGGATAACGGACAGAGGGGGAGATATCTGACCCCAGCCCAGCGGACAACATATCTTGTCTGTAGCAAAAGACGCGGGCTACGATAGAGGTAGCACTTTTTGTCTAGAATATTTTCTGAAGGACGGAGCTCCTCCATTGACCCAAAATCGTCGGGATTTCATTCATATTTTGCAACATACTTCGTTGTGTACCTAGACCATGGGATGCTTGATCGGGTTAAGCTCACAATATCTCTCAACGTTGTGTTGTTCGGGATGGGGTACAGAGGCCCCGCAAGTGCAGAACCTCAGAAAATAAGGTGCCGCACCCCTATCGTAAGCGTGTGTCAAAACAAAGATGGATCGGTAGGACCACGGCCTGGGGCAGGAGCATCAACTAATACCACACTTCACCGGAATGGTCCGTGACTGTGCAGAATAATACTATTAAAATACAGTAAAAAACGAACTTGAAAAAAAAAGTCACTTTTCGTAATAACCAATGCAACGATAGAGGTGCACCCTTTTGTTTCTGAGGCTCTTAACTTTAGGAGCTCCATATCACACCCGAAAACTGTTTTAGAGTAAACTGGAAGCGCAGCCCGATGAGCAAACCCATGGACTAGGCACTCAATAAAATCCAATTGCTAAACAAAAATAACATTCGCACGATTTTGGGTTTAGAATCCCCGTTATTCAGAAACAAAAAGAGACAAAAAAAAAGTGCAACCTCTATTATCGTAGCATGCGTCTAATTTCGTCCAGAGATCCCACCCCAGCACTATTTTTGTTTTTGTCATTTTGACTGTCGATAAGGAGTGTAGAGTTGAATGCTTTCTCTTTGTTGTCGACCATCTTGAGTACACATACTTCCAGTGTGTCCGCAAAGAAAGGACATCTATCTACGGTTCACACCTTTCAACGCGTGCAACGATGATAATAGAGGTGTTCACAGCAGGGTTTTAGCAAAAAATGGTTTTTAACCGACGGAGCTCCTTAACCCTCTTACTACCCTAAAAAAGTATCCCACACTATTTCCGAGAATTTTTGTCCCCCAAAAACCGTTTCCGGCTCTAAATGGGTGTATAACCCAAAATCATCGGGATTCCATTATTTTTTTGCAACATAACTCATTGTATACCTGGGCCATGGGATGGTTCATAGGAAAAAAGCTCACAATATTTGTGAGAGAAGTTGGGTTTTGGATAAAAGGACGCGTGCTACGATAAAGGTTTCACTTATTGACCGTTTTTGTTTCTGAATGACGGGGCTCCTTAACCCAAAATCGTCGGAGTGTCATTCTTGTTTAGCAACCTTAAATTTTGTTTTTAATGGCTAGTCCATGGGTTTGCTCATCGGGCGGCCCTTCTAGTTTAGTCTAAATAAACCAGTTTTCGGGTGTGATACGGAGCTCCTGAAGTGAAGAGCCTCAGAAAAAGGACAGGTGCGCCCCTCTGTCGTAGCATGTGTCTTTCAAACACATCCGACAGTTCAGATAATCTATTTCCACCGTCATGATCCAGATATTTCAGGGCAAGTGCCTTGTTCTTGATCTGTGGGATCTAATCCATGTCGCCGGGCAAGAGGGGGGTGAACCCTGCGTGATAGATAGGTCACGTTTATGTTTGGCTCTGTACTTTGCAGCTCCTGCGGCACAGGACGCGTGCTGCGAAAGAGGTTGCACATTTCCGCGTTTTCGTTTTCTGTGTGACTGGGCTCCTTAACCCTTAAATCGTCGGGGTGTTCATTCTTGTTTGGCAGAAGTGTAGGATATTTTTTGTGTACCTAGCTCATGGGGTGTTCTAATCGGGTTGCACTTTTGGTATACTCCAAATCAGTGTTGTGGGTGAACTACGGAGCTCCTAAAGTGAAGAGCCCCACAGGAATAAACTGGTGCACCTCTATCGTAGGATGCGTCACGGCATATCATAACGGCAGGTTAGGATCTAGATCATCTGCAGTATAGATCGTCTTCGGTCCGACCTTTGTCTATACGAAGTGTACTTCGTATAACCTTTCCAGTCCTGCAAAAGTATGCACACTGCTTCCGAATTGTTCTTTCCCTGGATCCCCTCTACCCGGTGAACCCGTTCCACCAACGCAAAAAAACTGTCCTCTACCTTGCATCCAACATGACGTTTGGTCCCCCCGAATCGCCACATTTGTATTGCGTCAAAACGTATACGACCCACTAACGTGCTGCGTCTTGAAGTAGGTTGTCCGGGACACAAAATCCCACCGACGGGTACCCCCCCCCCCCCCCTGCAATGCTGCTAACATTATCGGCGTTGGTTTTACTCCGGGACCATAAATACGTGCGGTTAATCGTTGCAAACTCGAGCCACGATAGAGGTTTCTCAAAAGTGTTTCTGGATAGCAAACTAAAATTGTCCCGGAACTTTGGATTCATTTTGCACTCTGGTTGTTCAGATACTGTAGTCCATCCGATTTTTCAGCGGCGGGTACCACTTTTGTTTCATTTCAATCCAGTGAAGGGTTTGGGTTGGATCTCCTCTACGATAGCCCCCCCCCCCCCAAACCAGTGATATTCTTTAACGAACGTCTCATGGCTGTCCGACACGACCAAGGAGGCTATGAAACATATATCTTTAATTAATGCATCGTTTGCGAAGGACTATCGAACGATGACGTCGGGGTGGCCCGGGGCACCGTGTTTCAGGAGGTACGGCCGGAAGTTGTTTTTAAAACCGGCGATTTGGTAAAATAAAAGTTGGGGGGGGCTATCGTAGCACGATTCTCGGGTATGACACGTGCTATGATGGAGGTAGCAGTGTTTGGGCTGAAACGTTTTCTGGACAATGGTGCTCCTTAAGACCCGTGCTACGATAAAGGTGGGACTTTTTGGCTTTTTTTTTGTGTCTGAATGACGGGTCTCTTTAACCCCAAATCGTCAGGGTGTCAAAATTCTTGTTTCGAAAACGTTTGCGTTGTATACCTAGGACGTGGGGTTTATAATCGGATTGCAATTTTGGTTGACACAAACCCATTACGTTGGTGACGAACAGAGCTCCTAACATGAGGAGCCCCAGTAAAAAAAACATGACACCTCTATCGCAGCACGCCTCTTAACCCAATTCCGCGTGAATTTCGTCATTATTTGTGCGATAAGTTTCGTTGAATACCTACTTTCATCGGGTAGCAACTTCACTTTTCCCTGAGTCTGTTTTGGGCACGGGAGAGGTATATGGAACTCCTCAAGCGAGGAGCCTCAGAAAAACAACCATGGGACAACACCTCTATCGTAGACATGCGTCTATAATGAGGAGCCCCAGGAAAAATTGTGCAAAAACACTCCTTACCGTACGATGCGACCGCAGTACTGCTGCATTGTGTGGATATTTGTTTCTGGAATATAACGGGGTTCCTCAACCCCTTTCACCACCGGAAAAAGTATCCTACACTATTTCCAAGTAGTTTTGTCCCCAAAACCGTTTCCGGCTCTAAAGGGGTTAGCCCAAAATCGCCCGAACGCCATTCTTGTTTAACAACAAGATTTGTTTTGAGGCCGGGTCCATCCATGGGTTTGCTCATCGGGCTGCCCTTCCAGTTTACTATAAAACAGTTTTCGGGTGTGATATATGGAGCTCCTAAACCGAAGAGCCAAAGGAAACAAAGCATGGAACAACACCCATATCGTAGCATGCGTCTGTATAATGAGGTGCCCCCAGAAACAATTGGGTGCCTCCTTGCCGTACCTTTGCGACTGCAGTCCAACTGCATTAGTTTTCCACTATTTCCGAGAAAATTCCAGCCAAAATATCATCGGACCATTTACAGCTACGAAACACATACTGGGAGTGGTTTTGTTTGTTCGTCCTGTGATCGCAACGCCCCAGGTTTTTGTTTTTCTCGTTGTGATTTGGTTTTTGGAGGACTCTGTCCGTTTCTAACTACTATTTGTTCTCCCCAGCTAGACGATAGCATCAATGATTTTAGTCTTGCCTGATTGGCAGCCGCGACCCGCACTAACACGTACCACCCCGGTTGAAGACTGACCTGTTTTTCGCTTCTTGTCTCGCTCCATCTTTGAACGCACGCACGCACGCACGCACGCACGCACGCAGGTTTTAGATCCGGTACCTGTAAGGACTACAATACACGACCCCGACGACATCATGATGGTGACTGGTTTCATTCGCGTGCTTACCTCGGGGGTGCTGCTGCTGCTCGCGACGACTACCACGCTCGTGCAGCGGGCCGTTGCGTACTCTTCAGATCTCACAGCGTCCCCCGTGACGAGTGGCAGCACCGCTGTCCCTGTGACGAGCGACAGCACTGCTTCCCCTGCTACGAGCGACGGCACTGCTGCCCCTGCTACGAGCGACGGCACTGCCGATGCCACAACTGCCCCCGTCGCTGACGGATGCACAGCCGAAGAAGCCGCCTGCGCAGCCGACGCAACGTGCCTAAGCTGCAACGACGGAGCGTCCGACACCACTGCCGCCGACGAATGCGGCGAGTACTACCTGTTTACGACCACTTCGGAGGGCTGCGACGTCAACCTGGATGCCGCCTGCTGCTTGGACGACGTTTCCGAGTTTGAGTGCCTGGACAACGCCGAATTCGAGGCGCTATGGACGTGCAGAGTAAACGAGCTTGGTTGTGGGGTGGACGAAATCACTTGCGATGGCGAGGAAAGCACGACGGAAACCGACGGTACTACTACTGCCGTCAACAACCTCGGGCGGGTTTCGACCTCGGTCATCGGCTTTTCCTGTGCGTTCATGCTCATGCTGCCGCTTCTGGGGCCCTGATCGTGTGCCGAGAGAGAGTTCAGTGGTGCGCATATTTATGACGGCCGCGGAGGGTAGGTTTCGTGTGACCTCTGGGCCACTTGGTCGGTGTCGCGTGTACCGTTTGGCTCTAGTGTGTCTCTGAGCAGTTATGCCGCACACCTCCCTGGTGTAGGCGTGGGCGATGTACACAACCTTGAATTATATGTTTGCGAGATCGTTGGGGTTGTTTTCAGCGACACCAAGGCCATTTGAGCCGAGGGAGGAGCTAGCTCACTCGTTCAGCAGGTCTCTGCAGTGTTCACGCTAAACGGAGAGCACACACCAGAGACTGATGAATCGAGGGTTGCATTCCTGTTTTTGGTGAGAAGGAGATAGGTTCCGGATGGATGTAATAAACGTCGCAATAAACGTCGCAACTACACGGGGGTTGCCCGAAGCATGCTCACGCGATGTGATAGCAGCACTTAATTACAAATGTGCACACACACACACACACCCCCTCCCTCCGCTCAAACCCGCCCAATCCCCCGCGGCCTCGTTCTTCCTACCGAGGCGGCACAGATAATATAATTCACCCCCGGGAGTCCCCCGCGTGTTTTCCTGTTTTCGGACTGTGTTGGTCGATCAATGGTGCCGGCATATATACAGTTTCCCCGCGTTCCTTTTCGAGCGCTGTTTCGTGGGTTTTGCACCGATTAATCGCGGCGATGCCCGCCGTCTACCGCTGTAGGTAGTACACACCATCCTGTTCTAGCTTTTTTTTTCTTTCTTTTTTGTGTTCGGTAGATTATATTGCTCTGCACTCCGGGAACCAACGCGAAACCGAGCCCGTCTATGCATGGTTTTGTTTGGTTTGTCGTGGGGACAGGAAGAGACTTAGCAGACCGATATATTTATTCTTTTTTTCTGATTTAGTGTTGTCGTTGTCCCAGCGGGGGGGCTTAAATCGTGAAACCACGGTTGGTCTTTGTGGCCCTGCA
>JAYJME010005522.1:0-10034 GCA_036873775.1 Costaria costata
GCTCCGGGGAGGACGCGTGCCGTCGCTCGCCTCGTTGGGTACCAACTGGTGTTTCTTGACCTTTGTGCGTGTTTTTGGTTTTGAGAACACAATACAACATCCTCGACAAGACCCAAACCCGTTCTTTTCACGAATTTCTATTCCATATTTTCCAATTACGAAAAACAAAGTTCCTCGTTAAGACGGGCCCAAAAGGATCGTTGGAATTATTTGATTGTATCGAAACCAGCATTTCACCGTATATTTGGCTGATGACGGAATTGGCAGTCCGATTGTACGGAAAGGTTTAACGATCCGAATCGCTTGTTTGCAGTAAAAAAAACTAAATATTTAGCGGGTAAAACGAAGGCGTTGCAGACGCAGCGACCAGCGGTGTAGCAACCGCAACTATAAAAAATAGCAGTGCCGGCAATCAACAAGGTATGAGGCATCAGTGTGTGCAATAGCGGTGTATCAACAGTGATTACGGTGTAGTAACAGCCGCGACCAGCGGTGTGTAGCAACTGCAACTATGACACAGCAGTGTCAGCAAACGCTGTGAATTAGCAACGACTACGGTGTAGCAACCGCAGCGAGCAGCGGTGTGGCAACCGCAACTACTGTTTGATACAGCAGTATCAGCAATAGCTGTGTATCAACAGGTGCCAAAGGTGGTTCCTGTGTTTTGGGTCCCATATGACTATACTCGAAGTATACGTGCAATAGACACCTTGGATCACTGTTTTTAACGTACCCTAACAGCCACGGCATAACGTTTCGAGAGTTACATTAACTGCGGAAGTGATGTTTGAATAACTGTAGAGCCGCACTCCCGTTTCGCCGGCAAATCACTTGTAATTAGAGCTACTGTATATGTATGTTTCTGTACAGCGCAGTACTAAAAGGGATAAGAGCAAACTAACTACTAGTACATTGATACTGACAAATCAAGAGTAAATCCAACTGTAAATAACAAAATACAGCACGCGACAGCCCTTGAGAAACTGGGAGATAATACTATTTATACATTTTGGTTCCACTTTTGAAGGATAGATATTAAAACAAATTATATACTTAAGTTAAGTATAGGGTAGTCCCCGCCTCCTCAAACAAACGTTTCGAGCTCGACCCAAAACAGGACTTTCTGAAATGGTGCCGCGTAATGCACAAAGTAGAGTATCAAATTATTACAAGACTGTAAATAATCCTTCGAGAGGAAACAGGCCAGAAGCAAATAAAATCAGCCACAGCCACACATGCGGCCCTCCTCTCAAATCAACCATGGCTGCTTCAAACCGTACGATATTCAACAAACAGATAACGTCCAGACCCTGAACCGTTCGAGGTACGAGTATTATGTCATACCGGTATGACAGAAACACCCAAAATTGAAGAAATTAACGATCAAAACAAGTCGCGGGAAAGGAGGAAATGGCACCAGCCACGTATTTATAGCGCAAGGGCGACTACAAGAGCGGGGCGTATCGCGTGTCAAGTGTCGCATGCCAAGTGTTTTCCGTCAAGCTTCAAGTGGCGAATGTTGGTTGTCAAGTATCAAACGTCGCTTTCAGGCGTCAAGTGTTGAGCGCCAACTATCGTCAAGCGGTGTCAAGTATCAAATGCCACTTGTCGCGCATGGAGTATCGGGTATCGAGAGCCACATATCGCGTGTCACGCGTTGCATGCCAAGTGTCTCATGCTAAGGGTTGCGCGTCAGGCATCGCCCACCACGGGCGGCATGCCAAGCGAGGCGTGTCAAGCATCAATTGCCCCTTGTCACACCTCAAGGGTCGCTTTTCAAGTGTCATCACGCGTGTCGTGTGCTGCGTCGCTTACGTGGGGTCGGCGGTGTCTCCGACTCTGTCGATATACTTTTCAGCGATCACGACGAGCGGTCTCTCCCCCTTGGCCTCCAAGGCTTGCACCATCAGGTCCACTTGTGGCAAACTGTTTGGCCGCGAGTATCACAAAAGGAAAACAGTCGGGTTAGAAAAAAGGCCGAAACAAGCGAGGGGTTGCCGACAAGATTTTCAAGTTCGCGCAGGTGCTACTACTACCGCTGTTGCAACTGCTATGCTACTACTACTACTACTACTACTACTACTACTGCTGCTACTACTACTAATTCAACAGCTGCTACTGCTACTCCCAACACCTACTCCAACTCCAACTACAACAGCAACTACTACAAGTACTACTGCCACCCAAAATCCCGGGGATCGAGCGACTCCTCTCCCAGAGGGCAGCTTTGGACCCCCCCGGCGCTCGCTGAGTTTGGCCGCGGCGCCCCTTCTTTCGCCAGGAACATCGAGGGCGGTGTACGCGGGCGTCGGCATGTCGTTTGGGATCTTCAAAACCATCTCTGTTTCAGTATACTCCGCGAAGAACCGGCTCTCTCGAAGCGCCACCGGACCCCCCGCGGCACCACAGCCGGCCCAAGCCCACCCCGCACACCAGCCCTCGGTGTCCCCGGCGAAAGAAGGGGCGCCGCGGCCAAAGTCGGCGAGCGTGGGGGGTCTGAAGGCGCCCCCCCCGGGGAAGACACATTGTTATAACGCCAGCTGCCGGCACCGCACTAAACTAACATGTATCAACGTATCGGTGTAGTCTATACACAAAACGTTGACAGCTAAACGTATCGACGTGTCGGTACAACTACTGTCGTAGATACACGTAGCGTTGACAGCTAAAACCATCTACCTATCGATGTACGTATACACATATCATCGCAATGGTAACAGCTACCCGGTACAGCAGTAGCAGAAGTGTCAAATGCAAAACATCGTGCGAGTGGAAAATAACAGCTGCACTTATCTGCCGGGGGGTTATCGACGTGTCGGTACAACTACGGTAGTATATACACGTAGCGTTGACAGCTAAAACCATCAACCTATCGATGTACGTATACACATATCATCACAATGTTAACAGCTACCTGGTACAGCAGTAGCAGTAGTATAAAATGCAAAACAGCGTGCGAGTGGAAAATAACAGCTGCACTTAACTGCCGGGGGTTTATCGACGCGTTGGTACAACTAGTGTAGCATACAAACGTAGCGTTGGCAGCCAAAACCATCTGTTGGCAGCTAAAACCATCTACCTATCGATGTACGTATACACATACCATCGCAATGGAAACAGCTACCTGGTACAGCAGTAGCAGTAGTGTCAATGCAAAACATCGTGCGAGTGGAAAAGAACAGCTGCACGTAGCTGCCGGGGGCTTCCCTTGCGGTAGGCGGCGTAACCACCTCACCATACTACACTCTGGACGTAAATATAAGGAACCTTTAGTTATAAATATCAACATTAAGCGGTCCTTATATTTACGCCCAAAGTGTACACTATTAACACCATTGTTGATGCACGCTACGTTAGGGAAGTATCTCGTATTTTCTGAGGCAACTCATTCGAGAAGCTCTATTTATCTCCCCAAGAATAGGCTTGAACGGAAGGCGTATACTCTTAACCCGATGAGCAATTTCATGAATCAGGGTATAGAACGATCATACGAACATATTGCAAAACCAAACAATATTGGTTCGTTGGTCCCTTACAATGGTTGAGAATCCCCTTCAGCCATAAACAATGGTTGTTTTGACCAATAACATAGGTGCTACACAACCCTATCGTAGCAGGTATCTGTTCAAATATATTAGCAGTGAGACTCGTTTGGGACTTCAGAGGGAAAACATGAAGAACAAAAATGACGGCCTACAGCATCCGCCACACGAAGTAACGCCGACTGCCAGGGTAGAGGGAGTCATGCTTTCAAGGCCGGCCTCCAATGCGAGCAGTTTCACGACACGCCGCGAAGCACCAACTATTGCATGCTGCATGCTCACACCATGGTACGACCACACTTCAGTGCTCACTCGGTTGTCATCAGTGTCACTCACGCGCAGAGCTGCTGTTGTCATTAGTATCGCAGTCGCACGCGAGCGGGCAGCACGACACTGCCTGCTGTTGGTGCCGATAGGACTAACAGCCATGATTATCGTTGTGGTTTTTTCCCGTCGGTCAACAGCTGCGAGGGATCGGCACCTCGTTTGATTTTTTTATCGATATACATGGGCCCCAAAAGAGTTAATGTGACACAATACACCGGTATGAAACCGCTTAAAAAAAAAAACATAAGCATCAGAAGTAGCACAAAATTGTGTACCTGAAGTGCCAGGGGTTTCCCTTGTGGTAGGCGACGTTGGCGGAGTCGATAACGGCGGTATACGTCTTGCCGGCAGCCTGCAAACGCGCACACAAAACAGTAGTGCAGCGCAAGACGCGCCACAAAGGTAAAATCAGAAGTGGCACTCAGCGATATGAAGTACGAAGCACAGAAATAACAGTACTACAAATATGCGACAGCAATTAAGAAATTGGGAGTTATGTAGCATATTTTGGCTCGGCTGTTGCACAAATCATAAGAAAATATTTAGAATGCTGAAATAAGTGTCCGACACAACCTGCCGTGCATATTTGTAACTTGAGCCCGGTCCAAAATCAGAGTTTCTTAACCCTTGCGATAATTCAGAGTGGAAAAAAGGACCAATCAAATTGACGCATACAGCACCAGCCACACGAACCAACGCTGGCTGCTATAACGGGGGACCATAGTAAATAGGACCCATGATAGACCCAAAAAACCTACACATTCGTATATTCCCCTGGTTTTCCTAACCATATTTGGTACTGATTACTATTAATATGTACTTCTAACCATATTTGGTACTGATTACTACGTAACTCTAACCACATTTGGTCCTGAATGCGTACTATATACTTCGAACCATATTCCGTCTTGATTATTACCTGGTATGTATATTACGATGTATAATACCGCCATAAATAGGTTTGGCGGTGATGCTTTAGTTGTCGGACTCCAATGCAAGGAGTTGCATATACGGCACGGTTTTAGCAGAAGCATCAACTATCGCATGCTGCACGCTCACACTAGACTATACTATACTTAATTTCTGTGCAGAAAAACACAGAACGTGAATACGCCTCTTTTCCCGCAAACGGGATCGATAGAGACCCATCCCCTACGAAAAAACAGAGCGCCATTCGGTTTTGAGGTTGCGGTGCTTGCGAGCGGTTCTCATAATTGACCATTTTGCGGTGGCACTGGTCCGTTCTCATTTTCATCTGGGTTAACGTACACCCCTGTAAAATAGCAACATGACGGCACAAATATTGAAGAAGTATTTAAAACGCAGGGATCGAAAAAACTGGCTTGCCTTCTGGGCATCGAGCCAGTCAACGAAGATCTGCAGCTGCTCCCTCTGGTCCTCGTCGGTGAAGCTGAAATAGCCGTTGTCCATGCCTTCCATCCTTTTATTCTTGTGGACCATCTTTGTCCACCTGCTCGAAAGGGGGATCATTAAAACATTACATCATAGGTGTTGCTTGCTCGAAAAGGGAATGGTAAAATGTTAGAGATTCTAGGTGGTGCCTGCTCGATAGGGGAATGATAAAAAGTGAGAGATTATAGGTGTTACCTTCTTGATAGAGGAATGACAGAAGTGAGAAATTATAGTTGCTACTTGCTCGATGGGGCAATGGTTAAAGTGAGAGGTTATACGTGTTACCTGCTCGACAGGGGAATACTCGACCGTCAGAGATTGTAGGTATTACGAGATAATATAGTGTTTGTTGTTAGAGAGAGACTATCGTGTTTCAAAGTATCAAAAGCGTCATCGTAGCTCCTGTTCGGCAGTGCCTAGAGCGATCATCGTGTAGAAGTACGAGCGCACGTTGGAGAATAGATAGCAGACTGCACGAGCATAAGGTGCTACCCTCGATGGCTAGCGCTCTTGCTTTTTTCCATACCGAAATGACAAAACAAAAACAAACACCAACCGTTGTTTGAGTATACGGAAAGTGAGCGAGCCAACGAGCCGGATTCCACAATACTACTAGAGGGATCGTTCTTTTTGGATGGGTCAAGGAATATTTTGGCATTAACCTTTAGCACGGCACTGTCTGTACAATATAGTAGACAGCCCCTTCCTTGTAAGGGGCCCTAGCGCGTTCGGGATTGGAGGTCCCTTATATACCAAGGCTCCTTATCAGAGTTTGGTACCGGCCCCTTAGAGACGATAGTGGGCATATACGGTGCGTAGAGACTTGAGGTCCCTTCTATACTGTTTTCCCTTACCGCGGAGTCCCTTAAAAGGCGCTACTTACTGCATCTGACTCATAATTCCAAGTCATTTGTCCAAAAAACGGGAGTGCAGTCTTAATGGGGTACCTGGTACTAGTTTCCGTGTAGGCGGGCGGGCGGTCAGTCAAGCTTGCTACAACAGCACCAGCATCATACACCGGCGGAATGCAAAACGCCCTCTGCACTCGCCTGCTCCTGGCGTGCTTTTTGACCTGTAGCCCGGCCAGGCCGAACAAGGTGTCGCGAATCCTGGCGCGCTCCTCGGGCGTGAGTCCGATCGCCTTCAAAGCACCCCCGCACGCCGGACACTTAGTCGATTCTTTGACGACCGCGTCGGACCATCCCCGTCTCCAATCTTCATCATCGGAGCTGTGGAAGCTCTTCACCTGAAAATATGTATAGCCGTTGGAAGTAACGGTAGAATATAGCCGGTGAAAGCAACGGTCAACACATGTATGCAGATAGTTGCAGCAACGGCCGAATAATTGATGTGAATACATGGTGGAAGTAACGGTAAAAGCATAATCGGTGACAGCAACGGTAAACATAATGATATATAGCTGGCGGCGGTAATGGTAAAAATATAGCCGGTGAAAGCAACTGTAATTTTTTTTCGATACATAGCCGTTGGAAGTAACCGTAAAAATACAGCCGGTAAAATAAACGGTTAAACATTTTCATACATCGCTAAAGGAAGTAACGGTCAAACCACGGCCGGTTACAAAAACGGGTCAAGATACCAACAGGTGAGTGTACCGGTCAAAATACATAATTATACCAAGATGTGCGCGAAAAATGCACAAAATATAGCCGGTGGCAGCAGCGATAAAAATAGAACCTGGTGGAAGTAATGGTCAAACGTTAGCCAGTGGAAGCAGCGATTAATGCATAGTCGGTGGGAGCAACGGCCAACACGTAGCGCGTGGCAGTAACGGTTAAAAAATAGCGAGTAATGGTAAAATATTGCCAGTGGCAATACCGTTAAAATCACAGCTACTAAAAAGTATAACCGCATGGAAGCAGTGGGAGGTCGCGTAAAGCTTGGTAAAGGGCAGCAGACTCGCCTTCACTCTTCGAGCCAACGGTCGTGCTGCTTCTTTTGCGTCGACGCCAGCATCATCACCATCAAAGTCATGACCATCACCACCAACACGGAAATCGCCTCCGTCGGCCGCGCTTGGCGGCGTCGTCGGCAAAGAGATGGCGTTAAACCGCGTCTCCAGCTGCACTACCTGCTCCATTGTCAGGTTCCTGCAACATCGTCAAGGACGAACGGCCCCACGCCACAAGCGGTACAAGTGTCACGGCATCACCAAAAAAGCGTCGACAAGAATTTTGGTACAACAAGGGGGGGGGGGGTACAGCAAAGGGTGTCTACGAGAACGTCGTGGAGCAACACCACCGCCACCACCACCACCACCAAATCCACCACCATAAACGTCAACTATAGTTTTGGCACAGTGGGGGAGGGGGGGAAAACATAAATTGTTGCGTCCGAGGACGTGGTGAAACACCATCACCAACACCACCACCATCCCTACCACCACCAACACCACCACCGCCGCTACAACTACCACCTCCACCACCACCACCGCTACAACTACCACCTTCACCACCACCCCCGCCACCACCACCCCCGCCACCACCACCACCACCGACCACCTACACCACCACCACCGACCACCAACACCAACACCACCAACATCAACACCAACACCCCAATACAACCACCAGTACCTGGCGTGGTAAGACATCTCCATGAGCAGGTGGTCCAGCTTGCCGGACCGAGCATTCTCCCACAGCTCTCCAGCAACTCCCAGCCCAAACAAAAAGTTAACATATTGGTCCTCGCGAGGGATCACGCCCTGCTGCTCCATATGCTCCCACGCCTATCCCCCAGGCCCCATGCAGTATGCCCCGTGTCGTGTTGTGTCGTGCAGGGGCGGGGGTTGGGAGGGCGTTAGCATTGCATGGTTGGGAGGGCGTTCACTGTGCGGGGGTGAGGGTGGAAGGGCGTTAACGGTGGGGGGGTAGGGGATGGGAGGGCGTTAACGGTGCGCGAAAGCGGAAGGGTGGGGGGTGTACTCAATTCGTGTATGGCCGTAGTCGTGTGACCTTAGACCCTCGCATCCCTACTATGCCGGGACGGAGCGCGTCGGGTTTTCACCAACCAGGCAGCCATTGCTTGCACCAAGCGGGAAGCGCCGTTAGGTGTTTGGCGAGTGGCATGAAGGGTGAACTGAACTGCATCCTACTAAGAACCGCTTGTGAGATGGACTTCGGCACCTTGGGCCTGCTTTCTTGCTATGGGTGCGAGGGGGCGGGGGGGTTAATCCCTGTACCACTGCACTCTCGTTTAGGTGACAAAACACTTGGAACTAGAGTGGGGTCCTTTTGGGATTTGGAGAAGGGTTAATTTACGATGGGGGGGTTGGGGATTTGGAGGGGGTGGGGGCGTTAACGGTGCGGGCGTGGGGGTTAGAGAGCGTTTAACAGTGGGAGGGTGGGATGGGAGGGTGTTAACGGTGCAGGGTTAGGAGAGCGTTCGTTACACCGGTGGTGTTTTTGCGTTGTGGCTCGTCCCTTCAGCCTTTAGCTCGCCACCGTCGCGTTTTTTTCGTAGTCGCTCAGACAGGTAAAGCTTATTGTCGTGATTTGGTTATAACTTTTTGTATTTCCATTTCAGCATTCCGCTTTTATCCATTTCACTTCTTCCAGAGAAAAAAACAAAGTACAAGAAAAACAAAAAAAAAACAAAGAGCGCGAGAAAACAAAACAAAATCATAATTACCTGCCTGGCGCCGTCCATATCACCCTCTCCGCAGGTTCCGGAAATGACCGGTTCGTAGCACCTAGATTTGCGTACCCGAACGAAGATGTAACGGTACACCGAACAACACGGCGCGGGGGCGGCGGGTGGTCGGGCTCCGGTTCGTCATCATCATCATAATCACCATCATCATCGTTGCCATAATCATCATCGTCAAAATCATCATTTATTTATTATTGTAACCGTCACCATTTTCATCACCACCTTTATTACCACCACTGTCATTAGCAGAATCATTTCCACCACCTTGACCACCACCACCACCACCACCATCAGAAATTCGTTTGAGAGTCAAAAGGTGCCAAGCATACTTGGAAGTATGTTTACAATCCTCGACACTCCTACAGCAGCACAGCAACTGAAAACAACTCGCTAACACGGTAGATCCATCATATTCATACACAGCACTTTAAGGACCACAACAACAAAACATATGAACCTTAAAACCTGCTGACAAGATTCTAGTTGTAGCGACAAAAACAAATTAGAAGTGCGCTCTATCATACTATAATAAGAATAGTGTGAGCGTGCAACATACGATGTTGTAAAACTCTTTTCACCGTAGGCCAACATAAAAAAAACTCGTTCTCTAACCTAGCAAGTCGCGTTGCTTCGTTCTGCCGATGCTGCAATCATCGTTTTTCCCCTCTGAGGCTTGTCCAGAAGGTCGTTGAGTGTATACAATGAGGACTATACATCCCCCATTAGGTTATACAAAATACGCAGTACGCGCGATCAAAGTATCCCACGCAGCTTGCAAAGTTGGGTTTCGACGAAATTCTCGATCTCATAGCTGACTGATTTTTTTCTTTTGTAATACAAGCTCCTGCAAATTGAGCTGGAAAAAACAATAAAAAACCAAAACTGACGACTAAAAACAAATTAAAAAAGAAAAAAAATCCAACTTACCCAGGATCACGAAAACACCAGGGCTCTTGGCCCTTCACGGGTCAGGACCTTATCATACCAGCGGGCCGGGCCAGGATGTTTCCGAAATCTCACGGGTCGGGTCGGTGGCGGTCGGGTCGGGCCAGGTCGGGTCGGTATCGGGTCGGGTCGGGT
>JAYJME010005523.1:0-10033 GCA_036873775.1 Costaria costata
CATGTATGTAAGATCTAGATCATACAGATCCCACCTTGTGAAACATGTGCAGATCATGCAGATCATACAGATCCCACCTAGCGGCACATGTATATTATGATCAAGGTGCGGACACGAGGTATCCCCTGCAGGTAGGTTTGCCTACGAGCGCGTCGCGTTACCACTCACGTGTGTTGATTGTTCAGAGAGATTGAAGAAGATAACCTTTATTCCGTTCCGTCGCGATGAGACTGGACGAGGGCTCGTTGCCTCGCCTTGTAAACCCCTGTTTTCTTACTATCCAGACATGCCTCCCAAGTAATGCAAACACGATCCCGCAGGTAAGTACTGCGTAGTAACTACCGTCTACCAAAGCAGTACCATAACACTAGCCCACTCCAGATGAGCCGTCCGTATATGCAGAAATAAGGGAAACGGGGAAGAACCCGGTTCCACGAACTAGAACATGATGAGTCGAAGATACAGCTCCTCAAAACCCACTCCCACACCTCTAGAACGGTGAGGCTACGAAGCCGAAAAAGGACGCCAAGAAAACAGGAAAGAAGGAGGCCTATCCCAAAGGAGCAGGAAAAATGTCAACGAAAACCCGCCGCTACACCACCCAAAGGCGGGGGGTGCTAGATCTCCTCTACGGAAACGCGAAAAACTACGGAAACACGAAAAACCCAAACTACCGCCACGCACCCAGCAAGGAAGGGGGGGGGCGGGGCGAACATGTATCGCTGAAAGGTAGAACGCAAAAATCTTACGGTCCTATGACCCATGCTACGATAGAGGTGTTGTTCCATGATGTGTTTTTTTAGGCTCTTCACTTTAGGAGCTCCATACCACACCCGCAAACTGTTTTTGAGTAAACTGGAAGGGAAGACCGATGAGCAAACCCATGGACTAGGCAAAAAAGCCATATTGCTAAACAAGAATGACATTCGGACGATTTTGGGTTAATAAGCCCCGTTATTCAGAAACAAAAAAGCCAAAAAGTGCAACCTCTATCGTAGCACGAGTCCTATGGCACAGCACGAGGCCGTATTTACCCAGATCGTCCCCCGGCTCGGAGCGGGTGGGGATCGGCAGGACGAAGAAAATAGCAAATATATCACGAAATAGTGCGTTTCCTGTGTCACATATCATACGAGTATGGTAGTCCGATTACTAGGGCTGTGTATCGGTACCGAATTTTCGATATATCGGACGATCCGACCGATATATATTTTATATCGGGAAGTCGAGCCGATAATTTTGCCGATAGCTTAGGTTATGGGTTTTCTACAGAGTAGGAAGGCATACGTAGCAGGGAAGCAGGGGATATACACCTGTTGTCTCAACGTCCTGCATCACACACAACATCTTGCTACAGCTATAGTAGCAGGCAACAGGCACACGCACGTCAGTAGCACCCAATGAACGCCGAGGGGTCCGCGGACCAGCATGGAGGATCCTCTGTGCTGGGGAATGAACACGACACACCACCAGCACCCAGCAATTCAAGTGCTTGCATGTTGGTTGCCAAACTGCATGGAAATGCCAATTAAAAATAATAAAGGGTTCTTCGAAGTTTTCGCTCAGTTTCGCTGGCTGAACAAGATCAATTTTGATGGCGTATTTGGGACCAATTTTGATGGGAAATGGAGCGAAAGTGCCCAATTTTTACAACGAAAAAAATATCGATATATCGGCTGCGCCGATCTACGATATTTAAAGTATCGTTAAATGCTACCGATACACAGCCCTTCGGCTACCGATTACCCACAGGCCCGCCCCGGCACTGAGCGGGGGGGGGTAGGCGGACGAACCAAGAAATACCAAACCCGACCCCGACGTAACAGTCCAGAAAAACATCTACAACAGTCACGCAGTCGTCCTGTGCCACAAATGAGTAGCCGGATCCCCAAACCGCGGCCCCGGCACTGAGCGGGGGCGGTAAGCAGGACGAAACGTGGAGCTACAACTCGAAACGCGGCCCAAAAACCCAGAAAAACAAAACAAAACAGAAAATGATAGAAGACAAACTCAAAGAAAACCCCAGCCCCCAAATCCCGAAAGAACGGAAAAATATCGAGCGCAGCGGCGACGCTAAAATCAGCTGTCCACGGCCGCGCCACGAGATTTATCTACTTTACGTTGGATCCCCCGTGCAAACGCGCTACGAGTAGCTAGGTGTACTTGCAGACACCAAGAACCTCGAGCAGCTCCCGTTGAAGTCATGTAGCGCGCCGGAGAAAGAGGGAGCTTGATCGGTCCAGGGTCATCCAAAAATCGAACCAAATACACCCCATCCGTCGTAGTCGTACGAGCGCTGATTTTTCCAAACCACCACAAACCGTCGTTGCCCTTGTACCAAAAATGAGCTCCTTTGGGAAGCACCGTGGAGCGGTAACGATGAAGCCATTCCGCGCGCGGGACACAGTCGTACCCGTGCGCCAGAAAGCGCTCTCCGTTACTCCGAGAAAGTTCCCGTTGGGCAGCACCGATGTGCACCAGACGGTACAAACGGTTGGTTTGACGAAGAAGCTGGTTTGGAGTTCCGGCCCAGTAGCGCAGAATCTGAGGTCGGGAGAGCTGGAGGTCCATTTCCCTTTCCCAGAACGGGCGAGAGAGCACCGTTCAATGCGTCTCGTACATCACCGCAATAACCCCACCTCGACCACGGGCCAATTGGTGTCCAGACCAGTGATCTTCTCCCTTCGAGTCGTTGAAGGGGAGTCGAAACGTCGTCTACAGTGACGTGGTACGGGGGGGATTCCTTGGAGGTTCTGAAGTTGTTGAGCACGTATTATTGCGTCAACCCCGCGGGCAACAATACTTCGGCATATCCCCCCTTTCTTGAGGGTTAGCACAGGGCTTGCAGCGTTGTACCGAAATTCGGCGATGAGGATCATCGGCCCCGGGCATGTCGGAAGGTAGACACAAATAGAGGAGTTTGGCACCGACCACCTCGCCTACTGCGACCTGGCAACCGACAGCCAGCAGCGGTCGCGTATGACATCGTGCGCGAGCATCATGTGCCCTCACAGTTTCCCGCGTGGACCGCAGAAACTCCGACCTTTCCGACGCTCTGCGCTCGGTTCCCAAATTCGCCGTGGGCGTGTGGGTTTGGGTGTATAACACCGCTGGCTGCCACCATCCGGGGCGCGAAAGCTGAGACACACGGATGCCAAGGTAAGCCGGAAACGGTTTTTGGGGACAAAACTACTTGGAAATAGTGCGGGATACTTTTTGGGGTAGTAAAAGCTTTCGTTCAACTGGACGGGCCCCTACAAAGCCAGTCCTTGCCGTTGGCCCCTCTCCCTTCACGGATACCCCTGACGGCTCAGATCTAGATCATACAGATCCCACTTGGTGAACCATGTACGGTACCTGGTATGTATATAATATCTAGATCATACAGATCCCTTCAGGCATATATAATCTAGATCATACATATATCCCACTAGGCAAGCATGTATGTATGTATGTGCGGATCAGGCAGATCACACAACAAATCCCACGCAGGCAAAGTTGTATGTATGCATCAAGATCTAGATCATCATACAGATCCCACCCAGCGAAATATGTACGCAAGACCACAGTTTGCATGGAGGAGCTAGATCGTACAGATCCCATACAGCGAACATGATCTGGATTCCGCAGAAATATCCCTACAGATCAGGGATCTATCTGCCCCCAAAGATCTAGATCCCGAAAATAAATGGGATCTGATCTGTCCGAGGTGTGAAACCACATCACATCATCACTGAAAAAACATACTGGAAAATCTTTCTGTTTCGAGCGCTCTGGGGGGGTTGATGTGATATCTACAACAGCAGCAGTACAGCAGTATAGATCCCCATTATCCCAGCTCTCCCCGCTGCTGCTGCAGTTCCTATGCTCGCTTCATGGGGTTTTGTGTTCTTGTTGTGCTCTTCTTGCTTGCGTCATTTTATTATCATCATGTCCCACCTCCGGATTGCCTTGTTTGACTTTGTTTGTGGTGTATGCTCTTTCGTATACAGCAGTACTATACTGCTGTACTGCTTGTATCAGGTGCCTGCAGAATCGTCTTGAGCTCTCATTAGGGCCATTCTTATCGAGCAGCTTTATTCTGCTGCCGCATGCTGCTGCTGCTGCTGTAGATTCTGGTCGTTGATATCATACAGCAGTAGTACGAGTACGACTATGTGACACCTTCTTTTGGGGGGGGATTTTTGCCGGGAGGAGAACAGAGAGAGCGATATGATGATGAGTACACACCACGCAAACGACACGCGGGTGCCGCAAACAAATGTCAAAGGACCAGGGTGTGGGTCACAGGGTCACACAACAGGGTCTTCAGACACCCCCCCCCCACACACAGCAGCAGAGCACAGCAGCAGCAGCTGGGGTTTTTGTTTGTTGATAGAAGAAAAGACAAAAAGACTAAAATTTGATGTGTGTGCGGCTGTGTGTGTGTCGTTACGACAGCAACTGAAACTGCAAATTGAATGTACAAGTTGCGGTTCAACTACGTACTGTATGCCAAGCCCGACAGACGGAGACGGGCAGCTGCTGCTTGTAGCTGCCGATTGAAGGGTAGAATCTGCCGTCTGCCTTCTGCTGTATGTTGTGTGTCTGCCATCTCCCGAACCAAAACACCACGACCCCCAACACCACACCTACGAGATAGTCAGAGCGTCAGAGCAGACACGGGCTGCCGTTTCAGACAACAACGCAACAGAAGCATGAAGCATGGAGACTTCCGGATCTTGTGGGATCTTGGTCTCACAGCGCACCAGCGCAGTCAGCCACCTCAGGTCTCCTATAGTCTCAATTTCAGTATCACCCCACGAGACAAGAGCCAAGTTGCCACGTCCGCAGCAGGCGAGCCAGCTTACCGACCATTTTTCTCGGCGTATTTTGATTGGCTAGAAGTGATGATTCCGACTTTTCGGACGCAATCTGCTCTGAAGCTGCTACGTCTTCGCCAATAGCCTACCTCGAATAGCCTGCGTCAAGCTCGCGTCAGCAGCGACGTGGACCTCTCGTGCTGATTTTTATCCGCTTCGGCGTGGCCTCTGGCATCTGGCATCAGCACATCCCACGTACTCGCTCGCCCTCTTCCCTGGCAAACACTCTAAGCCGAGCCCCTACTCACACCTTTATCTTACCA
Source organism: Costaria costata (assembly GCA_036873775.1). Lineage (NCBI taxonomy): Eukaryota > Phaeophyceae > Laminariales > Agaraceae > Costaria > Costaria costata. The sequence continues at coordinate 5,126 of JAYJME010005523.1, forward strand.
CGGATACGCTGCAAGTGCAAGTGCGGTTCTGATCCAAGGTGAGCAGTGCGAGGCGCACTGTGAGAGTAGCTGTGGAACTTTTGTGTGTTTGTTTTGACTTCGAGACGCAAGTGCTCCTTTTGGTCTGTATCGTAGTAGCGAAAGAGATGGCTTTGCCGTCGTCTCGATCTGATGCCCGACCACGTCGATTCGGACTCAGCTCACGAGGCCTGCGCTTCCTCTCGCCTCAGCCCCAGCCCACGATTGGGCTCCGTCCGTTCTCTCGTGAGTCGTCCTTGTGCGGTTCTTGCTGATTTTTTTCCGTGTGAAGCTTCGGTCCCTAAAATGCTCGTTTTTCCTTCGTTCTTCTTTTCTAGGTTTCGCGCTGCTGGCACGGACGAATCACAAGAAGGACCCCAAGCAAGGATAGCGATGGCTTCCACCGAGGCAGGCATCGTTGGCTCTGGCTTCGAAATATCGGTGAGCGCTTCCACAACGCCATGTCAGGTCAATGCCACATCAAGTTTCCTCCGTGACGTGAGATTTGATGGTGTCACGGGCTCAACGCACGCTCATGACAACGAACCAGCCCATGCATTGAAATCCGGGAGAATATGTGGCATTGCTGTTTTGCCTCCGATCCATGTCGTAAATAATAGTCGAACCTGGTGTGATCTGCACCAGCTTGCGGCATACCTGGTACTCTGTACGGCGGTACCTGGTACTTGGGTAGAGACTACTGCTGTACTGGTGTGTATCATACCTGTACCGCTTTCACGATCGCTCGACAGGTTGGCTCTCACAGATGGTGTTGGCTTGCCGGTTGCCCATGCACCCTGTCCGACTGTGCCGTTCCACCTTATAACAGCGCCGGTATCGGTGGCCATAGGTCTGGCTTCAAAAGTCGGTCGAGGTCGTATTTTCTATTTTCTTGTTTTGACTTGTGTTTGCAACACGCAAGACGTTGAGACTGCTGCGCAAGCGCTTTATTTCTCGAACTTGAGTGCATCCGTCCCTCGGTACCTCGTATCATAGTGCTGTCCACTTCGTATTTCAACATTATAGCAGTAGAAGTATTCCACATGTTCCCGAGATGGTATGCTTGGTACATACCAGTACCTGGTGCCAATTACTTCGAGCAGTGTACGAGTATCATAGCAGGTACGAGCATCATTATCGTGTCCTCCAAAAAGACGCTTCCAAATGTAAGAATATCCGTACAGGGCAGTCGGTTGTACTCAACCCGTTGTACTCGCAGTCGCTGTTGTCGGTTGTTGTCTCTATTGGGGTGTACCTGGTACATGCTGGTAATAATTCACGGTACGTTCAAGGTCCCTGCGTAACTACTTACGTACTCGTACCTGGTACAGAATACTCGTACTCGTACTATATATCCGTTTTACGACATGTCGCCTGACCGCGATACTGTTAATATCAGTGGGTAGCTAAGTCATGAACAGCCCCAAGAGAATCATTCGAGGGAAGGACAAGAAGGCTGCCAAAAAATTACCTGCTACGAGTGCGACTCTTGTGTCGTTACGTATTAATACTGCTGTTTCTAGCGTAATACGTAATACACAGCAGCAGCAGCAGGACGTATAATACGGTACAGTACGTACGCGACAGCAGTTAAGAAACTCCTCTTTGGCTAACGCTAGCGGCGTAATGTGATCTCAACGTTGAGAGTATGCTCTTTTTAGACTATTGTATAGGAATTAGAGTAGCGTTCCTCGCCGAGCACAAATTCTTAGCTGCAAATTTTTACTTTTCGAAAAAACTCAGCATGAAATTATTTAACTACCAAATTCTCAACACGTTTCGCGTACCTGTTCGTAGCTGCAACAAGTGCAGGCAGCTGCTGCCTTTGTAAACCTCTAAAAATATCTGTAACAATATCAACATCTATACCAGGGTACTGATTTGTACTGATTTGTACGTGGTGGTAGGGCAAACGACGCCCGCGAGGTTGTCTCGTCGCCCATAAGCTTCGCGAATACTATACAGTACTATTAATACTGTAGTACTGCTGAAGGCCACTACCTGTACATACTATTCATATTAGTATCGTTAGTATTGTAGGAGCGACACTCGCATCTGACCTGTTTTATCCCTTGTCTGTGAAGATGATGCATGGATCTGACCACCGTCAACTAACGCCACCACCACCACCACCACCACGCGTTTCCCTCCCTTGCCCCCCCCCGTCTACCCACCGCAGCGGATTCTCGAGGAGCAGAGGCGACAGGACGAGAAACGGCGCGTGAAGCGAGCGGCGAATCGCAAGTCGGCGAGCACGAGCAGAGCGCGCAAGAAGGCATTCGTGGACGACATGACGGCCAAAAACGAGCGCATGAAACAGCACGCCTTGATTCTCTCCATGCTTCCAGACCTCGTGCTCGCGGTTTGCCGGAGCGGCGAGATGACCTACGTCTCGCCCGCGTGCCAGTGGCTCCTGCTGCACAACCCGGAAGAGATCACGGGCGCCAACGTCTTCGAGCTAGTGACCCACGACTGCCACGCTCTGCTCCGCAAAATGATCTCGGACAACCTCTCGCGGCCGGTGCACGCGCAGACTGCGGCCACCACCTCCGCCGCCGCGCAAGACATGGTCGAGACGGACGGCTCGGACGACGATGCCGATATGTCGGACGACGAGGAATGCAACAGCCGCAAGCGCTCGACCCGGGAGAAGATGGCCAACCACCAAAACGACAGGCAGCAGCAGTACCGGCAGCAATCGTCCCAAGCGAGCGGTCCCAAGGAGGGGTCTCGCGCGAAGGCCGGGCAGGCGGCCAGCCTTGCCTCGCAAGGGCCGAAGATGCTTAAGTTGATTCGCCGCGACAAGACGACCGTGTGGTGCGAGAGCCGGCTGAGCGTGCGGACGGCCAAGCGAGACGGCGGTGCCGCGCCGGTCCCTTTGGAGATAATCCTGACGTTGCGAACGGTGTCTGAGGGCACAAAACCCACGATGGCCCACGAGTTTGTGGGCGCGCGCGTACCCCAACCCGCGGCGGTTGAAAGCCCGCCGCCGTCAGAGCGCGCCGTCGACGCGGACGATTACGTAGAAGCGGATGATGACGGTTACCAGTGCGAGGTGGACGAGGAAGACAGCAACAACAGCGGCAGCGGGAACGACTCCGGCACGACGAGAAACGGACACATCAGCAACAATGGGGGGGGCTCCGGCGGGGCGGTCGGGGTCGGGTCTAAGAAAAAGAGGACCGAGGTCGAGGTCGGCACGGAGCCGGTGTCCGACCCGATGGAAGGGAGGGAAGAGCGGTCGCTGTCGAAGAAGCGGCAACGTGTCCGCATCAGCAATCGCATGGAGGACATGCTGTCGGCGGCGAGCGGCGGTGGCGTTAGCGTTAGCTCCGACAAGTCTGGCGGCGACATCGGTTTCTCCCGAGGGACGGACACTGCGGGGTCGACTACCGGGTCGACTACTCAGGAGAGCAGCGCGTCCGGCAGCAACGAGGTGGACTCTAACGGAGAGAGTTCGAATAACGGCAGCAGCAAGTGGGGCGACGGTTGTGGCGGTGCTGCGAGGTTCGACAGCAGATCTCCTTGCGGTGGCAGCGAGGACGGAGGCACCTCTGATGGGACCTCGGCTGAGGGGACAGATTTCGGGGATGAGGTTCAAAATGCAGTTCAGAGCCTCATTTTGATGGGCGGCGACTTTAGTAAGGGGGGTCAATGACGGTTGCCGACCGTTTTGTCGCTATGGTCCATGCGTGGGTTGGCTGCCAGCCACCACACATCGTAGCATGAAATATTTATTTGTAGGTTTTTCCGGTGTGCTTCCTGTTTGGCTATTATTCCAGTAGAAGACGTTCGTTTTTTTTTGTCGCGGCGAGAAGTAGCGACCTTCCCTTTGGTGTCGCTCTCGTTAGCAGGCGGGTAGGAATTCCGTCAAATCAGTGTTGTGGGCAGTGTGTTGCCTTCGAATTGGAAAAGCCATTAAATTCGTGGGTCGGTCGTGTGTAAAAAAAAGATTAAGTTCGTAAATTCGATGAACAGAAGCCAGCAATTAGAGCGCTCGCTATATAGTGTTCGAGGTATTAGGGGGGTGCATGGTGAGTCCAGATAGTCGCGGTCATCGCGAAATGCGGTGGTGTGCGGAGGCAAGAGTTGTAGCCGCGCAATGTTTCGTCGGGCGGACAGGACTGCACGGATTTCTTTAGCATGAGGTCCAATTAGGTCAAAACCTTATTGGCGTGCCCCGGGGTCGGCTTGTCTTGTTAATGGACGGCAGGCAATGATACGGGCATAAATTACATTTATTTGGAGAAGGCGTACGTTAGTGTGTCCAGTTTGTTTTGGTGGGGGTTCGTCGGCGAGAGTGGTCCGTCTAAAATGTCTTCAAAAACTTCCCCGAATAGTGGGAAAATATCAAAATTTGATCGCCTGGAGCGCGCGAGCTCTGCTTGCTGCGCCTGGATTGGACGTATATACTGCTGGTACGGTTGAAATGAAACCGCGACTGACCGCCGCTGTTAGCCTTCTTTTTGTCCTAATACCAAGCACTGCTTACTATTAATACCGTATTCGGTATACCAGTATTTGTTCGTATACTTGTATGGGATTGCATCTTGTGCAGCGAAAGGCACTCGTTTTTTTCGATCAGGAATTTCTGATGGTTGCATACGTACCGCGATGATGGCTGTGTGGCGAGCATCTCATTATTTGGACAACTTGCGCGCATATCATACATGTCAGCATTTTCACGTCATGCATGGATATGGGCAATTTGCTACTTTTTGCATTGCTTTACTATTATTAAACGAAGTAGTCGATTCGAGCCGCGCGCTAACCAAACTGTGGTGCTGATGGTGGCGGCGTCGTGGCTGTTGCACCCAGTTGAGCATTTAGCTATCAATACAAGGGTGTCCCGAACAGGTTTTTTTCGACCCCCCCCCCCCCCCCCCCGCC
>JAYJME010005524.1:0-10033 GCA_036873775.1 Costaria costata
ACCAAAACCTTTATATTTCCCTATTTTTGCTAACATTAATTGGTCCATAGTTAATAGGACCTACTGTAGACACAATAGAACCTACTGTAGACACCAAAACCTATATGTTTCCCCATTTTTGCTGACAGTATTTGGTCCTATTTACTATGGTCCCCCGTAATACCACGTTTCAGCGTCTAGCAGCGCGAGCGGCCCTGTACCTCGCTTAAAACCGGACACTAGTACATCAATCTGATGGCGGTGCTTATCGCGAAATAAAAAAAGCGCACAAAAGCTGGAGACTTGCGAAGAGAAAACATGAGGCAGCCTCTCGCACGAGTGCCCTTGGGCCGCTGAAATAAAGGCCCTAAAAGTGCTTCCTCGACCGTAGCCTCTGTCAATAGTCAACCGGAGAACACTACGAGAGATATCCGATTAACCAACTAGCCTGTATGCTGAAACTTATATGTACGTTCCAGTCATCGTGGGGATAAAATGATACAATATTCCGACATGTGTGAATCACTTGCCGAAACAATGAAAACAGATTTAGCTCTCAACCCATTGGCCGTGTTTTGGGACTTGTTTCACTTTCAGGACTTCGTACTCGCAAACAATACCAAAAAAGACAATAAGGATCCGGCCAATAGCCCGCCGCTCAGGAACAATGCCATCGCCGTTCCTGCCCACGCCCCGCTCTGCGAGCCGGCCATCATGCTCAGACTGCCTATATAACCGCCCGTGAAGGCAAATGCGGGCATGATCGACAGGGGGAAAGCGTCGGCCGAAAACCAATATTGAAACCGCGAATGCTCCGAACGGCAGGACACCAGCAGTGGGATGAATATAATTCGCGACAGCGAAGCGGCTGGCAGCCAAGCCTTCGGCAGGGCCACCGCAGCGCCCGCCGCTAATCTTCCTAGGAAATCGAAGGCGTTAAAGGACACAAAAGAGAACATAGTGAACACATCTCCCGCGAAGAAGCGAGACCGTCCCGATTGGCACCGCCGCGAAGAAATGATCTCTGACGTAGCTCCTGGGAACACCGAGAGAGTTATGGCGAAAACAAAAAACACCGCAAACGCGTAGCGGGATACTGGCGCCAGCTTAGCCCGGAACCCATTCAACGTGGTCGCTGCGTGGTCCGTGTAGACAACAGCATCGTCACGCCTCCGTTCTTCTTCCTCTTCTTTGAGACACACTATAGAGTCTGACAAGGGTTTGTCGCCAGGCAAAAGCGGCACCGGTGGCGCCTCCACAAGGCGTCTGTACATGGAAGACTGCGGGCTTACGGACGGCGCTACCGTCGCACGTCCCCCAGCACGCCAACCTCCGTTGTTATCCCTATTGTTTCCACCATCGATATCGCCGTCGGAGGTATTTTGTATTTCGTCGTGTGCAACACCATTTCCGACAGCGCTTGTGTAGAAGACAGTCAGCGGGAGTCGCTCTAGAACGGGGTAGGACACAATACAACCCGCCAGGACAATCACGGCAATGCCGAAGTATACCACAGTACTCCAATCTCTCGTGTACACCACACACGGTGATTCTAATGGGGCTTCTAGGACTTGAACCATATGGTGGTCTGTGAAGAGGTCGGCCCGTCTTCTGGAGGCGTTCGCAGGGGGATCATAATCCAAAATACACGATCGGTTATCGGGGCCAGCTAATGTTGTGAACAATCCCGCCAGAGAAACCGCAAGACCTGCTAGGCCTTGGCCAGCCATCATGGCTTGGGTGTAGCGCGGCGGGAAGGAGCTTGCCATGGCAAAAATACTCCCCTGGACGTGGGAGGCGGCAAGTGCACGAAAGGCGAAGTGACGGAACACTTTTAACTGTATGTGATGACGATCTCTAAACAAAGGCGGCGAAAGTACGAAAAAAAGCGATGTCGAAACAGGCAAACAATATGATGAATAGGTACCGCGAACTGCGTAAATATTCATCACGCGACGCTTTGCAAAACATCCTATCTAGGCCGCCCCATTTCAAGGAGGCCTCAGTCCATCGATAACTTGTTCCGTCGAGATTGCTACTATGTCTAAATTCAATGGTCTAGCTACCACAGAGGCGAACACAGCGATGATTCATCATACCTGCAACACAGCAGTACCCAGGCCAGATATGCAGATGAGACCCAAGGTGAAGAAAAACAGAAGCCCGGCGCTCATCCGTTCAACCAACACAAGGATGACACATCCAACGAACGTCAACAAGGACACCGCCAGCGATCCCATGATCCGACCGCGAAGCTTCCGATGGTCCTGATACCTGAGCGCAGAGGGCAAGGAAGGCGCCGGAAAGTGGGGCCGAAGGAACCAAATTAGCGCCCTATTAGGATGCCGCAGAAGACGCCCGACTGCGTGCGCAGCAAGAGCCGCCACATCGGGGCTACATTAACGCGCCCACCATACCCGTCGAAGTGCTGGTCTAGTACGAGCGGACTGAGATACCCCCAGGTTGGCAAAAGTCAATCTGAGCCCCAACTGACACACCCGGACTACATCACGGGGCCGGCACAACGTGACGCGCACGGAAGCGCGTAACATCGTCCAAGTTCCGGGCGTAGTCGTAAATGGTTTGGCTAGTTTCATTAGGGTAGCAACACGCTAGGGGGGCGCGAATGAATCTCAGCAAAAACGACACGGGTTTGGCTAGCTGCTGTACTTATTCAGAGCTGCTACCTGAACATGCAAAAAAAATGATCCGCCACTCGCGATACAAACGAAATGCTGTTTCTCATGATGGTCCATCCTTGATACCATACGCCGGAAACGAAAGATCTCCGTATTGTGCGGGGACTAACCTGAGAGTAATCAGTAGACCAGCGATAGAGGCGAGGGTGTACGCGAAGACAAAACAGTCTTCGAAGCTTGCCTCGAACATGGAGCCACAAAAGCGGCGACTGAAGTAGTCCTGCGCATTAATGAACACGTTCCACGGGAATAGCTGCCCGATGCCCTGTGTAAGCACAGCATTTCCGGCATCGATACGGAAAGGGCGGGGGAAAGCGCACATCACAACTTCACAACACAATCAGAGCTCCAAGATAACTGTTAATAGTGCCGGGCGGTCGTGGTTGAGACTGGTTTGGAGACGAACGGTGTTAGTATTAAGTAGTGTCAGGTTCAGCGCTTTCGGGCGTTCGTTTGCTCGAGTCCTCCCGACCACGGGCGCATGGCATAGAATAACCACGGATAAAGCACTTGTTCAGAAAATATCCACGGCCTGGTGCCAAAACGAGCTTCTTGAGTAATTGGGGAAACGGTAAGTTGTGTTTGTGCTGTAACAACTGTAACTTTGGGTAATGGACTCGCACAGCCCAATAATTTCTTCCCAAGGCTCCGAGTCTTTCCTACAAGGTATGGTACCATGGGAGATTACCTGGCCATAAATAACCTTGAGAACGCCATGCGAGCGAACCCATGACACGAGCGGATGTCACGCTTGCTCACGTCGGGTGAACTCGCCAAAGGGCTTGCCATGGCTAGACAACTCCAACGTGATACAAGTCTAAGTACGTTTTGTCTTGCAGCAGGAAATACGTATCTCTCTCTGCGTCAACTTGTTCGTGGTCTCCCTGTTTGTCTTATTTGATTGGCGTCCCCCCGACATCGATGGTTGTTGCATTGTTTTACGTTTGCTCTATTTTTGTCTCACTTTCAGTAGGGTTCAACCACCGCCGACGCTAATTATTAAAACGGTTGCTTGGAAGACACACGTTTCGCCTTCCAGGTTTGCCTATTAAGTAGATGTCACTCACGTGTGCTGGGTGCTTTGCTACAAGACTAGCGTTTGATATTCGATAGTCTCCGATGGAGGGTCTGAACAGGTGGGGCCCCGCCGTTCCTCGCCTGCATCCCTGTTCCCTGTTCGAATAGGTCTTACAAGTACTATATGTAATATATAAGATGTATGCGATCCTTCCCGTATTCCCAATCCTGGACCGTTAGAGGCCTTCCAGGGCAATATAATGAAACACTCCGTATAATTTCAAGTTGATTGTTCTGTTCCGAGTCTGTGTATATCAGACGCTTTATCTGCCTTAGTCTTTCTTTTCAAGGGAACCCTTATTACACGGCTGTATAATATTAAATCAACACGATCAAACCAACAAGAGCGACACAACAATAACAGCAACAACAGTATGTATGCCATCCTTCCCGGATTCCTAATCCTGGAGCGTTACAGGCCTTCCAGAGCAACAAAATAAAACAACACTCTTTGTAATCTTTAGTCGATTGCTTTGTTCCGAGTCTGTGTATATTATACTGATTATATGTCTTTGTCTTTCTTTTCAAGGGGACCACGGACATTTTACACGGCTGTATAGAATTACGGCGATTAACAATAAGAGCGATGCAACACAAGAAGCAACAACCGCAACAGCAACAACAACCACGACGACAACAAGAACATCAGCAACAACAGCAACAATCGTTCGCTTGTTGCCTCCCCACACCGCGTCGCGACGGTGCTTCCTGGTATCCATACACCTGGTACCTCGAATGTGCAGGGAACGCAACTTGTCGTGGTCAACCCCACGCCGACAACAGCAGCGGGCTTGCCCGTGTTTCTATATAGCACCATCGAAGTCTCTACTGTGTGACGACAACACCCTACTGTAATGCCTACGCGTGCTATTATAAGAAGCTCACGAACTCCTTTCATTTTGTTGGTGGTGGGTGCTGAATCGACGCATTCAAGTGCCGGTACCTCGTCCCGCTAATGCTGCGTCGCGTCTCTACAACCAGGTACAGGGGGGGCTACGATTCGAGTACACATATTCATGTGTCGTAGTTTACTTGTGTGCATAGAGCAAAGTTTTCGCCACTCATTCGATTCAGCCGAAGAACCAGAGGCCTTAGGGCCTGTCTTATCGATAAACTTTAAAATTTGGAATTTAACAAAAACAAATATATTTAATGTTACTTGCACATATGATTGGTCTAACAGTGAATCACCCAGCAGGCAGTTCCAAGGCAAAGTCGAAAAATAAACAAATTCAGCAAGGTTATTTTTGGGCATATTTGCCCTTCTTTGGTCAATTTCTAGTTTCAATTTGGGAAGTTAGTCCAACTCGACGTGGCCTGTTCCATGAAACTGAACCTAGCCACGCAAACTTGTGTCGTGTTGTCGACTGTTTCAGAGGCGAGATCCACCAATCTCGAGAGGCAGGGCCACCGGACCAGCCGCAGCGCGAGGTCCGACGGCCTCTAGCACAGATTAGACAAACCGCGGCGCCTAAAAAAACTACAACGCCGCCGCAAACCCAGTTTTTCATCCCTCTTTGCCTCCCAAACCACACGAGCACCAACCAGGTTACGACTTCGCTGACAAGTTCGATCGCTGTATCCCCGTCGTTGCTGCCCGCGTGGGGCTTTGGGGCTGCGCCACCCCACCCAAGAGATCCCAAGAGCGATAGCATCCTAGCCGGTGCTGGCAAAACAAATCTGCCACTAGCCGCGGCGCCCAGGAAACGACGCGTGCTGTCGCTCGCCTCGTTGGTTGCCAACGGGCGTTTCTAAATATCGTGCGTTAATCGAATTTTAGAACACAGCACTCGTACTCGTACGCCATTCCTTGATAGGGCCCAAAGTCGTATTTTTTACGAGTTTCTACGTACTCAATTTCGAAAAATATTACTCAATTCCAATTTTTAAAGTTCCTCGATAAGGGCCTGTCTTAGGCCCCCCCACCTTAACGAGGAACTTCGTTTTTTGTTATTGGAAAACGTTATATTTTTTTGAATTTAATTTGCATCTGATTGGTCGAAAAGTGAATTTCACACATCTGGCAAATTCCAAATTTCCAAATTCAACGAAAACTATTTTGGGACTTCTTTGCTCGATTTGTTTTTCCAATTTGGGGAGTTCGTCAAAATCGACGTGGCATGCTCCATGAAACCGAAACAAACCACGCAAACTTGTGCCGTGTCGTCGACTGCTTCAGAGGAGGGATCCACCAATCTCGAGAGGCAGGGGCATCGGAGCAGCCGCAGCGCGAGGCCCGACAGTCCCTAGCACAGGGTAGACCGCCCACGGTGCCTAAAAAAAACGAAGACCGCCGCAAACCCGGGTTTGCATCCCTTTTTTCCTCCTAAACCACACGAGCACCAACCAGGTCATGACTTCGTTCACAAGTTCGATCGCTGTATCGCTGTCGCTGCTGCCCGCGTGGGGCTTTGGGGCTGCGCCAGCCCATCCAGGAGATCCCAAGAGTGGTAGCCCTCTAGCCGGTGCCGGCAAAAACAAACTGCCGCTAGCCGCGGCGCTCCGGGGAGGACGCGTGCCGTCGCTCGCTTTGTTGGGTACCAACGGGTGTTTTTTTACCTCTGTGCGTGTTTTTGAATTTGAGAACACAATACGTCATCCTCGGTAAGACCCAAAGCCCTTTTTTCACGAATTTCCGGTCAAATCTTTCCAATTACAAAAAACTAAGTTCCTCGTTAAGACGGGCCCTTATCGAGAAACTTTAAAATGTGGAATTTATTAAAAAAATGAAAATTGAAATGCTTTTGAAATTGAATAGAAATTCGTGAAAATACGACTTTGGGTCACATCGAGGAACACCGTACGAGTACGAGTATCGTGTTTTAAAGTTCGAGAAACGCACAAGGCCTAGAAACACCCGCTGGCAACCAACGAGGCGAGGGACAGTACGCGTCCTCCCCTGAGCGCCGCGGTTAGCGGCAGTTTGTTTTTGCCGGCACCGGCTAGGAGCTTGGCATCTCCTGGGTGGGGTGGAGCAGCCCCAAAGCCCCACGCGGGCAGCAACGACAGCGAAACAGGGATCGAGCTTCTGAGCAAAGTCGTAACCTGGTTGGTGCTCGTGAGGTTTGGGAAACAAGAGGGATGAAGAACTGGGTTTGGGTTTGCGTATTGTTTTAGGCGGTCTACTCTGTGTTAGAGGCCGTCGGACCTCGAGCTGCGGCTGCTCCGGTGGCCCTGCCTATCAAGATCGACGGATCTCGCCTCTGAAGCAGTCGACGAGACGACACAAGTTTGCGTGGTTTGTTTCGGTTTCATGGGGCATGTCACGTTGAGTTGGAAAAACTCCCCAATTTGAAATTATAAATTGACCAAAGAAGGGAAAATCATGCCAAATAAACGTCTGGTTGATTTAGTTTTTTTCGAATTTGCCTTGGAAATGCCTGCTTGGTGATTCACTTTTCGATTAATCATATGCAAATTAAATTAATTTAATTTCATGTAATTCAGTTCCAAATTTTAAAATTCCTCGATAAGACAGGCCCTAAAAGGGCCGTTCCTAAATAACAAAAAGAGTCACGATTCGTGACATGTTTTTGTCATGGATCGTGATTTGTCATGTCGTGATTCATGACAAAAAATCACGAATCATGATTTCAATTTTTTCAACTTAGAACCCCCCCAGAAAATCACGAATCGTGACATCGTGTCATGGCTCGAAATATGCCTGATTAAGGCACTACGTAGCCCCCGCGGCACCCAACGGCTAACGGTATCCGAAGACCGGTGTCGGGGCATGACACACGCTGCTTCGTACGCCGATAGCGGACAACGAGCGGCTGCCCTATAAGTCACCGCTAGGCGCGGGCTAAAGAGCATGCTGCGGCCACGAAACCTCGAGCAGGAGGAGAAACAGCACGAAGATCTGAGAACCTCACTGGCCCGGCCGGGCGGACGACCCGTGATATTGGAATCTCGCGGGCCGGGCCGGGCCGACGGCGCGTGAGATTCGTGTGTGGGTAGCTGGCCGGGTGGGTAGGCGGGCGCAGCTCACCGGCCGAGCCGGGCTGGTCGGCACCGGCATCACCGGCGAGAGTTGGCCCCTCACACGCGAAGACCCAAAGACCTTTGGATTTGTATCACAAAACGTGACATGCATCAGCTATTTCCGTTTGAACTGAACTGTCACGAATCGTGATATTTTGTCGCACGGATTGTGACGTTTTGGTTCGTTAGGAACGGTCCTAAGACAGGCCGACAGGCCTTTATGCAGTTATGCAGTGCGAAACGTTGAATTGCTACTGTTGCCGTACGAGTACACGTAGACGAATCATTGTGAGCTCGAGAAACGTATTCCTGCTGTTGTGGTATAGTAGTGGTCCCGCAACAGTGCGGCCCGCATTAGTGCGGGGCTCTACTTTAGTGCGGTGAAAATCGCTTGACACGACTTTGTCCCGCAGGCTGGCGCACTATTGCGGGACCAGTCCCTCAATAGTGCGGGCCGCGCACCATTGCGAGCAGCTCAGTACGTACCGGACAGCAGACAGCAGTGCAGCAGTACCTGCACCTGTGCCACGACAGTACGCCCGTCCCCAGCTGGTCGTAGCCCCACCTCACGAGCAGTACTGTACTGTACAAACACGCACGATGCCATGTGCCGCAGCGGAACTGTGCCAGGTTTTAGACTCCACGCTAAAGGCGCCTGACGGCCACAAATGCCGCAGAGGGTGTGGCGGGCGCCTTCACGGGATTTGCGGCGAGGAGGAGGACCCAGACAGCGACAACCCGCTCCACCGCATATGTCACGCGTGACATATTGATGGAGAAGGTTAACCGCACGGGTGTACACGAGGGTGGTAGTGTTTCCGACGACGAAAATGTGGATGGCAATTATGAGAGCACGGGTGTCGGGGGTGTAGCTGCGCCACCGTCTTATGGACAACTTTCGTCGCACTTCGGTCTCCTCGAGAGTTTTGCGGAGTCGTGTTACAATGACGTGGCCGCATTACCACCTGCAGAAGGCCAGGATGTCGTTCATCTTAGAGCATGCTTCCAAAAAACCACGGCAGGCAGACATTCGGCAGTTCGGGAGCGCTTGATAAGTGTAGATAGCAAGCTTTACAGCAGTTATGTCGTATAGCAATTATTGCGCGAAAACCTACTCTACGGTGCTATGGTGCAGGTGTGCTTTAGATGGGGTAGCCTTGCGTGATGACGGATTATGTGTCTTTTCGGCCGAGCGCAGTCGTTCAGGAGAGCAGCAGTCCAGACTGCTGTGACTGCTGTGATACATTACAGTACAATGGACACGTGTGTATCAAACATGAAACAGAACCATTCGTTTCTCCAACTATACTGCAGCTGCTGTGCAATACAACTGCTGTATGTCGTACAGGGGACTGGTCGCCATGGTCACTTTCATCATTCCTGTAGAGCTCTGTTTTACATTAAGGCCACGCAGGATCTTATCTGCCCCCGATCCCCGGGCTTCCGGCTCAGTCGAATATCTACCAGATAGATGTTTCATCGCAACAGAAAATCCCGCCGCTGTTACATCACGCTGCGTTTGTACTTTTGGCTAGTTCGTGCTTTAGCATAGAGCGGGTGTTGAGTATTAGTGTCTCATCTACAGCGGCTTGTGTTTCTCATCAGATTGCCCGTCCGCGCTTTCTCAACAGAGGCCTACACCTCGACTTTGGGGTGCTGCAGTGGTCGAAATTCGGAAGACACAAAATGAGACAAAAAATCGACCCCCAACTGTACATTTGCACTTCACTTGGGGACAGCTACATCTCCTCACAAGCAACCACAGCTAGTGAAATTGGGTCTCGCTCCGTATGGGGTGCGTGAGGGCGTCGGGTGCACCGGACAGCTGTCGTAGGCAGCCAGAAACGAGTCACGAGGTGACTTCGTGAGATCAAAGTTGCGAGCCAGCATCACCAAAAATTCAAGAGAAAGTTTCAAATTCGACGATTTCGGTATTTTGCGCGCTATAGTACGTAGTATCATGGGTACAACACGTATGGAAGAACGGCTTTCACCACAAGTTCCCTGGGGCTTGCGCCGTTCTTTTAAATTATTAAAATAGCGTACCCGAAAAAACTGCGGACGGGCGCATTTCGTTCCCGTTTGGAGTAGTCAAGTATTGAGCTAAAAAAGAGCAAAAAAGGGCAAAACAAAAACAATATGTCTTACAATCTGGTCGCAGGGATCTTCGAGGGCAAATTTTACTCGCTGTTATTGGCCGAGGACTATTTTGCATAATTTTCTCGGAATTCTATTTATTGAGGTGTTCACAGCGAAGCCGTGGTCCAATTTGAGTTTTTGGCCCGTTTTGGGTG
>JAYJME010005525.1:0-10032 GCA_036873775.1 Costaria costata
TACGTACTGTATACGTAGGTTGACTGAATACTTGGAATGCGTGGGATGAATAATCTGATCCGTTAGCTGTTCCAGAAGAACCTCTCTCTCCATTAATTTGAAATCCTGCTTCTGATTTTTTAGAGTTATTTAACGAAGTGTTATTTCTGTCTGAAATATTAAAAGACGCTAGTGTAGGTAGATGAATTGAATTTGATTCTTCAATTATTTCAAAATGATTATCATAGTTAACATATGATTGTGATTTTTTCATATTGTTGAAGTAGTACGATATATCATCTACTGGTGAATCTCCTCCAGAACTAGAGAATCCTCTACCTCCTGATTCGCCTGGACTACGTGGCGTTTCTACAGGTACAGATACGTTTTTAATGTTTCCTCTACCAATGTAGTTAGGTAGTTTTCTAGTCTCTGCAAACTCTTGGGCTGTTAATGGGGTAGTAGGTCCTCTACCTGTATGTACTGCTGGTCCGAATCCTGATCTTCCTGCAAGGTCTACAGTGTTAGTTGTATCTCCTCCAGTTCCTGCGGTACATGGGTCGAACAGAAGAGTAACATCTGGTAAAGATACGTCTCGATAACCGAATACGTTTTGGTATCGTTTAGCAAACTCTCTCCACCATTCCCATTGTTCTACGCTACTTAGTCCTGGTCTAGTTCGGAAGTCGTCTGGTACTTTTATTAGGTTACTAATGTTAGGTATTCGTACTGCTTCTCCTGGTACTCTAGCTTCGATAGGCTTTCCATCATCATCGAATGTGTATGATGCCCAAGCGTTTTGTACTGGAAAGAAAAGACCTGTGTTGTCGAATAGTTGAGTCAAAGAACTAGTAGACATGTACTTAACAGTAAAATGTACTCTGCGAGAGTAAATTTCTTCTTTGATTTTAATGTAGTAGGTTAGTTGTTTTCCTTCTTCTAGTTTATCTGCTGCGTTGTCTACTGCTGTTTGAGTTTTTTCGTTCTTTAGGAATTCTTGAGGTTTTCCTGTGTAAGGTCTAACTCGCTCTCTTCGTTGATCTAGAGCTATCATGAAAGCTATCCAAGCCCATCCTTTCCATTCGCCTGCTCTTACTGTGTAAGATCCCTGGAATGTGTTACCCCAAGTACGAAATCCCATACCAGTTAGAAAGTTTTTTCCTAAGAGATTTGATTCTACTTCATGAGATACATCACATTTAAGAATGTACGGAAAGAGAGTGTTGTCGGACTTTACTTCTGTATCTGTGATAACATAGTTAATTCTTCGGCTGTCTTTGTTGTACCGAATACGATGTTTACGTTGAAAGCCAGTAGGAATTCCTGTTTCAAATAGCTTCATTAGATGTCTATGGAATTCTCTTGTTACAGAGTGCCATAGAGTATTAGCAGCATCTTGTTTCTTGATATCGTCTCCAAATCCTACTACTCCAGGATTACCCATTAGTTCAATTACTCCGATAGTACTTAGAGTTAATGCTCCTTCATCATCAATTTCTGTTTCTTGTTCTTCTACGAATGAAGATAAGATATCGTAATATTTGAAGTCTTCTTCTCCTACTCGGAATGTAGTAGGTACGATACCTAATCGCTCTATTTGAGACATACCAGAGTTAGGACAGATAGGATAGATAGCATCTACTTGCCAACGTACTTTTGCTGCTTGGTTTCCTGCGAGAGGTTCCCAAGAAATAATCTTAGGGAATGGACCTTGCACTAACCCTGTTAGTTCATCAGGTACTTCTATGATATCAGATGAAGAACTTAATTCGTCCATATCTAACGAAGATTCGCCTAGACCTCTGTAGGATAGTTTTAGAGATCTGCGTTGCTTACTTAGCTCAGAACGAATAGCATCCATTTCTGCATCGATACCAGCAATAGTACCAGCACCGCTAGCTCTAGTTACTGTCTCATTAGAGAGAATTAAAGTAACTTCTAATTGTAGTTTCATGTACTTAGATACGTAGGTATCTTCCGACATGATAATATCAATTTTAGCATTGCTAGTAGTAAACCCACTGAATATGTAATTGCCGTATTCAATACGGTTAAATAAGCAAGTTGCTGGACTCATTGGTACTAGTGTCATAATACGTCTCTTACTTTTGCATTCGTGGAATGTTTAAATCTTTAGCGTTGAAGAAGTCTTCTATATCTTTGCTTGCGGCTAGTAGAGGTTCATCTTCTTTCTTAGTGTTCTCTTCTATACCTATTAGAGCCATAAGTGACTTACCTAACCATTCCCCTAAAGCAACTCCTTCATGCTTGTATTCTGGTCCTGGTATTAATTTAGAAATCATTTCTAAAGGGACTAGTAATGCGTTGATGCCTTGGAGAATTAGTGTAAGTATATTAGTCATTGCTACTATCAAAGGTGAGAGAGTTACTAAAATTCTATTAGCACTTTCTGACATTGCTAGTTGTAAATCTGTTGTAGCTCCATAAATTTCTGATAACTCTTGTCCTGAACTTTCTGCTTGCTCTATGTTTTGTTCTAGGAAAGATAATTGTCTATCTACAGCTTCGAATAGTAGCTCTGGAGAAAAAGCTTGTACTCTCTCCGATGTGTTGTCTGCAATAGTGTTAAGAGAGCTAAGCATTTCGGTAAATGTAGCTGGTCCTGGTAAGGCTGCTCCTACAGTAGAACCTAAGGCCATTCCTCCTACAATTCCTAGTGGTCCTAGTAATGCTCCTGCGGCACCACCAATTAAACCTGCTCCTGCCCCTCCTGCGGCGATACCTCCTATAGCTCCACCAATAATACCTTGTGTATTTCTAATTCCTTTGGATGCTGAATCATATACAGAAGACGGTTTTACTCTTCCTTCTGTAGAAGCTTCTTCTAATACTTGGTACGCTCCCATATCTGTAGATCTAGCTATCAATGCTGCTAACGAAGCACCGTATACTAATCTATCATTGAATGATTGTTCTTGTTGTGAACGATTGTATTCGTCCATTGGATCTGGAGTAGCGTTATTTCGTGGTGGTACTTTAGGTGGTTTACCTCCACCCATACCATATGCATCAGCTTGAGTCTTGTAAGTATCTTCGTAGATCTTCTGTCGTTTAGCTTCTACTGCTCTACGATACCCAGGAGAGTTATTATCAGGATCTATTGTAGCATCGAAAGCGTTTACTGCGGATTGAGCAGTATCTTCCATCTCTCTACGTAAAGCTTCTTCGGCTGCTTTGATAGACTCTGCTTCTAGTCTCTTTGCTGCTACATCTAGATCATCTTCAAATTGTTGTTCTGCTTTCTCTTCTTCTGCTCCTTGCTTCTGAATAGCTTTTAGTTCTGCTTCAGAAAGCTTAACTCTTCGTTGCTCTGCTAATTCAGCTTCTTTCTCTTCTGCTGTTATTCGTTTAACAGTAAAGTCTAGTTGAGATTCAAATTCATCAATAATACTTTTAGACTTAGCATTTTTTTCTTTTGCTAGTTTAAGCTCTATCTTCTTTTGCTCTGCTATTTCTTTAGACCAATCAATACCATCATCTTCAGTCTTAGACATATAAGACTTTAGAGCACCGCTAAGAGGGTTCTGCATTCCTCCTGATCGTTCAGGTGTACCGATTGATTCAGTGTATACAGAGTTTCCTCTATTCTGAAGTGCCTGAGCATCTCTTTCAGATTCTTCTTGAATTAACTTAGACCAGTCTGCTTTGTCTTGCCTATCTAACTCTCTTTTAAGAGATCGTACTACTCGATCAAAGTTAGAATCTGGTTTTACTAGTTTATCTGATAGTGGTGTTTCAGAAGCAAAATTAGATAGAAAGAATTTACCATTAGTACCGTAATTATCTGGAGTATCTTCTTGAGATCCTTCTACATTAGCTCCAAAGTTAAAATCAGTATTAGTGTAGCTAGACTTATTAAAGAAAGCCTCTCCTACCATTTTTTCAGCTTCAGCTAGTACAGCATCACTGAAAATTTCAGGTCGTTCCATCTTACCTTGTTGAAGTAGATCAAAAGCTTTTTGCTCTTGCTCTTGATAATCTCCTCCTAACATACCTGGATTAGCTTCACTAGCACTTGATGAAGCTACATCAAAGTTCTTCAGATTATCAGCATCTCCAGTAGTTCTTCTAGAGTTGATAATATCTACTCCACGCCTATCACTACTTGTAAGAGAGTTTAGTGTAGCGTTGTGTCTATCAGCTTGCTCTGATAGTAGATCGTAAGCACTCTTTACGGATTCTCTAAATGAGGCAATCATCTTTGGATCGGTTATACCATAATCCTGAATGATCTTCTTATTTAGTTGATTATTAGCTTGGGGGCTAATACCTGGAATATTCTTAGGAATAGATTGCATAAGCTTATTCAAAGCTTTTGCTTCCTGAGATTTTTCTTTAGCTACTTGTGATAGTAGTGCTTCTACTTGCTTACTAGTAGTAACACCAGGAACCATAAGATCCTTTAGTGCTCCTTCAGGAAGATTAATAACTTCAGGAGTAGAAGAGGTTCCTACATCTAAGTCTACAGAATGAATTGAAAATCCTGGTTTATCAGCCATAGTTATTACACGCAAAAACTCATAGAGTTTCCCCTATGAGTTAAAAAGAAAGATGGTAGTAGAATTAGGCTACAGTGAAGTATCTTCGATGACCACAGAGGTTAGTTGCTGCTGGTGCTGTAAGTGATTCAAGTTCTTCAGGAAGTACGAGAATTGATACTGGTAACTTTTGGTGACTAGAACTTCGCTTCCATGTTCTAGATTCTGCTGCAATAATACAACGAGGATAAGTAATAGTAGCCAGAGGATCTCCCCAATTACCTACTAACGCTGCGGAAGATCCTGGACAAGGAGTTAAAATTAACTCTTTGCAATAAGATGTAAGTAGCTTACCTACTGGTCCTACTTTACCATAATCTTCTTCTTGACCTCCTACTACTCCTGCGTCATCTCCATCCCAAGGCCAGATAAGTTCTCGTACTGCTGCCATGTTTGTTTCAATTAGAACGGTTCTAATCAACATGTCAATACCTTGGAACACTCCATCGAGAACACCTTTGTAATGATCTGCAAAGATCATTTCGTAAGTAGGAGTTACGATTTCTTCAAAACCATCATCTGTTGCTCCTAATGGAAGTTCATTAAAAGTAGCTGAGAAGGCACCAGTTATAAAAGTCATGATTTTACCTTTTGAAAATTAAGGGGCGATAGGGTTTTCTGGAAGAGAAGCTAGCTCCTCTTCAAGGGATTTAGCTAGTGGATTGTCTTCAGTAACTTTCAACGATTCTACCCACTCTAAGCACTTTTGGCAATTTGCTGCTTTGGGAATCGTTGTAACTACTGCTGGTTTCTTTTTAGCGTTGCAAGCTGTTACCCAATGAGTACCTTCAGTTTTACCTGCTGAAAGTTGGTGAGTACCAGTACGATGAACTACGTTGTTATTTGGTAGAACGTCGTTTGGAACCATTAAGCAGATATGAACTAGTTGATGAACGGGACCACCTACTAATTCTTCTGCTGCTTTCTTGGATGGTGCCCATACTCGTTTGTTAGTTCGCATTGATCGGAAAGCAAAATTCATTTTTACATGCTCAAAAATGGGGTGTTCTCCCAATGCAGAATTAAGTCCGATTTTTAGTTTTCGAATTAATTCCGCATTGGGAGGATGGGGTTATATATTGATTTTTAATGGCATTTTGGCGGAAAAGCTTGGTAAGGTGCGATAAATCGAGCGGTCACGGTATACCCTGCTGGACGGTCGTATCCAACGTCTGTAACGTCTTTCGATGTGAAATAGTCTGGATATCTAGCGACCGGCATTGGATCGCAATCGAGATATCTGAAAGCCCCTAAAATATTTCTATCATTTTTCCTCAAAAGGCTCTTGACAGAATCACTATACTTATCTATTTTATTATTTATATATATATATATATTATTATTATTAGATGCGCTTAATGATCCTAAGAGAATCACTATACACTCTACTATAGTATCTAGTGAATCTCTTTCTTCATTTAGTTTATTATTCATTCGGTCCTGCGGAACCGATCTTGTTCTATGTCCCGCTGTCACCGAAAAGTAGATACGATCTGAGATCTGGTCTTTATCTGCTGTTAGGTTGTACCGCATCAAAGGATGAATGTTGATAAACTTTTGCCCTACTGATGGGTATGGCTTATCATCAGGTGTGATATTGATATGAACTGGCTCTACGAGTTCCCTCAATGCAGAATTAACTAATGTATCTTTCACTAGTTCATATATTGCTGAAGGGTACATTTTTCTTCCAGAAATCTAGGGGGTGCAGGGGGTTAGCGTGAATCTCGAATACGTTTAACAAATCGTAATAATCTTGGAATAGATTTCTCTGCTGCTTCATCTAGCCAAGGTTCTATTTCATCAGGGATGAATGGTCTAACTGATTGTACTTCTTCTGCGTATGGAATGGTACACAAGAAGTCGATTGTCTTAGCGGTTACTCTTACTTGTTGATTAGCTCTAGGATGATATACACCACCAACTAATCTTCCAGGTCTTAATGCTTTCTCTAGTTTACCATATCTGATATTGATTAAAGGTTCTGGGCCTATTCGAACAATTGGTCTAGTAGTTTTTCGTTTCCATGCTTCTAGTTTTGGACTTAAAGGTTTCCACTTAGTACCTAAAGAGTCCGAACCTCTCATAGCTTTAGTCATGAACTCATTGTGCATTATTGTTATTAACTCGAATAACAATGAGTTGTTGAAAAACATATAAATTCTAGACTTAATATCAGGAGTTGCGTCTCCTTTAATATTTAGTGCTCTATTATATTTTCCAAGGTTTATAGCCATGAGAATATATTAATAAAATTAGTTTGTTCTCTTCCTGTTAGCTTTGTAGCACTGATTGAATCAATACGCATAGGAGCGTAAGGAATTCTATTGTCAGATGAAACATTATGAGCAAAAATTGGAAACGAGCTAGAACGAGGAAGTTCTGGAATGTAGAAATCGCCATTTACAATACTCTCTAGATCTGCAAGAGCTTCTAGGTATTGATCTCCGTAGAGAGATGGGTTCCCTCTACGGATACTCAATAGATAACAAGCTATGTTAGTTGTTATGTGACGAATTCTAGGAGACTTTTGCAAGTCTACTAAGTCGAAGACTTTAGCAGCATACTGATTAACTATACCTGTTGCTCTCTCACAAATTTCGATAAAGATCTCTTCACTATCGGAGTAGTCATCAACATGATAGTCCGAACCATTCTCAGAGAATAAGCGAGTTATTTCATCTTGAGTGGTGTAAACGTATTGATATCTTTCACCGTATAGTGTCATGTTATTACTCGCTAGGTTTATGAGTGTACTTAGATAGATAGGATTCTACTAAAGGAATTATCTTATGTATTAACGATGTAGTACAAAAAGACATTATTCCTGCCATGAACATTACTGTATCAGGGTCAATAGGTATTCCAGTCCATCTCAAAGCTACAGGTGCAAATATCAATCCTCCACATATCGATGCAAAGAATTTAATTGCTCCTCGTCTTACGTTTACTGTAAAGTCATCTGAGTTTGGAACCCATATAGAGATAGATAAAAACCCACCTAATATAGATCCGATAATACAACATGCTCTAATACCTAACGTGTCCCATATTAGAGGATAATTAGTTACTACTTCTACTTGGGCTAAGTTAGCTGAAGTATGAAATGAATCTGCCAGTAACATTACTGAGCTAGCTAGCAGAGTCATTACCATAGAGCCTATTGTGTAGATCCATTCTAAAGAATCATTCTTCCACATAGTTTAGTCCTATAACTCTCCCTAATTAAAGGGAGAGGTATCGTAGAGTTACGAGGTATTACGCATTAGATTCGGTATCTGCGTAGTAAACAACGTAAGGGTTAACTAATAGAGGAACGTAGTTGAGAACAAACTTCATATCCCATCGTGGTGGGTCAATGTTTCGAGTTCTCCACGCATGGAATCCAGTAATTAACTTACCTGAATCCATTACGTTTTCTGCTACGATTTCTTGACCTACTGCGTGTGTACACCAATCTCCTGGTTCAGGAATCATGATTGCACGATTGTTAGGAACTAACAACTTGAAGTTAGTATCCGATGTTTGTTCTTCGTAGTTAGGAACAACTTCATCTTGTACAAGACCTTCGTTATAAACGTGGAAGATGTACTGAGGAAGTGCTCGGAAAATAACTGTATATTCTCCAGAGGTTAAAGGTTCATCACCCTTAACTTGACGATTTGTAATCGAATCAAAGACTCTATAAACTTCACCACCAACTTGGCGGATAATGTTATTTGTGAACAAAGGAATAATAGTTTCCCCGTTACAAATAATGTGCTTGATTGGGTATCCAGAGATCTGAGCACTTCTCTTCGAAATCAAGAGTAGTTGTTTCTGAATATCCGTGGTAGGATCACTCCAAGGATTATCAATGATACCATTGATATCACCCTTGTTAGTACTAGGAATACGATATGCATTCGATGCAATGATATCTGGATCATTTAGCTCACAAAGACGGAATCCATCTCCTTCAGCTTTGTACCCAAAACCACCTTGTAGCATCTTAGCTACCATCCACTCTACTGAGTTGTCAATCATGGTCTTAACATGTTTGACTTGAGTAGCGATGTAGCGTTGACCTGTTGCATCAACTTGAGCATTGATACCAAAGTTACCAGGAGTACGAGTTGCAAATACTTTACCATCTGCAATCGTTACCATTGGGTGAGTACGGAACAGTGTAGCTGTCTCAGTACTAATTGGCTTAGTGCTAGTAGGCGTAGGGGGTGCCATAGGAGCAGTAAACGTACTCATTGTTCGAGTAGCATTGTACACATCGTACCCAAATGTGTTCTGCTGAGATACCATTCCTGGTGTGTCAGTAGGACCTACTTTGAGTAGTCGTTGAAAAAAACTAGAAGGAGTCTTCAAACGCTGATATAATTTCAGAATTTGAGGGACTCGCATCATTTGTTCGTATGATAATCCGGGCATAATACTTCTTTCTTATGTTTAAAGTGTTAGGAGTGGTTAGCTCACAATAGTAACTGTTTGAGCAATTGTTCCATCAGCCCAGTTACTTGGAATAACTACCCAAGCTGAACCAGTACCAATGACTTCAAAAGTAGCTCCAATCTTCCTTCCAGCAGTTGATACGGCTACTGAATCAGCAGCAATATCGTTAAATACGATCATCGTATCTGGAGTACCTGCTGTAATAGTTAAATCTTGGTCTACTGTATTAGTAAACTTGTAATTCAAGCCTAGTCTTGGGCTTGCTGGAAGAGTTGCTACAACTGCTCCTGAACCGGCTACTAGGAAGTGAGTACCATTTTGTGCTGCTGTAATGGTTCCGCTAGCAGACATAGTGCTGTAGCTGTTACCAAGTGCAGGACCACCAGGAGCATCATCTAGTTGGAAGAATGGATGTAGTTGAGCACGAATGATATACTCAAGAGCGTGACCAACAATTCCATAAGTTGCAGTTGAAGGAATCGCAATTCCACCAGCTTTAACTTGACCATTAACCATAATGTACCCACCGATACGATCTGTATCAGCACCAAAATTTTGGATCTTTTGGGCACTCATGAGAATCGCAGCAATACGGTTTGTTCCGTCTGTAGCTGTTGGGTCCCATTGCTTAAACTTTCGTACATCTGCTCCAGAAGTCACCCTACCAAGTAGAAGACCAGGACGAAGTACATCTGTAAAACCAGTGTTACCAGCATCTCTAGCAGATCCGTCAAGGATTACTGGAATAAAACGCTGATGATCTGTTCTACCCCAAACTAGCGACTTTGGTGCTACTACCTCATATAGTGGTGTTGCACTTTGTCCTGGTGTTTGGCCCCATAAATCAAAACTGAACATAATTTTTTACCTATTGTTGAATTGTTAAAATTGTTACCAATGCAGAATTAAAGCATAGAAGCCATAGACTCAGCCATCTTATCCATATCTTCTGCGGATACATCCGTGTCAAAATCGCTTAGGGATGCTCCTGCCATCACCATAGCACCGTTCTCAGTCTTCTTGTTACGTGGCTCTTGTTGAGCAAGAGACA
>JAYJME010005526.1:0-10031 GCA_036873775.1 Costaria costata
AACCTCCCAACGGGGGGGGGGGGGGGGGTTGTAGGGCTTACTCCTGGGCTGGGTTGTTGATCGATTTTTACCCCGGTATCTCAGTAGGTAACACCGTCACGGTCACCACCACCACTGCCACCGCCACCGCCAGCACCATCGCCGACGCTGAAATGAACATTAAAAAATCGCCGGTTGTTCGGGTCCTCCCATTCCCCCGCATCGGGGTCCAGTGTACCCGATGTAAGGTACCGGATGACAAGCGTGCTGCAGCATATAGCGAGGGGGTTGGTTGGGTTGGTGGGTGGGTGTGGTACATTTTTTTAGTTTTTCGTGAACGCCCCATGGGAGCTTCCGTGACACTTCGTGGCACTTCATGGGCTCTCACGGCACTTCTTTGGGACTGCCGTGCCGCTTTCAAGGGTTTTTCATGGGTTTTCATGGCCCTTCATATGCTTCCATGCACCTCCGTGCACTTTCATGGGCTTCTATGGCACTTCCCTGGCAATTTTATGAAATATGATGGCAGGAACGTTCATGAAACCGACTGCAATGGCATAAGTTCTACGACAGGAGCCGTTAAATCTTTGATGAAAACTGCCATTGGGACTGTCATTGGGACTGCCATGACGCTGCCAAGGAACTGCCGTGGAGCTGCAATGGAACTACCATTAGGTACCATGAGGTGCCATGAAGTGCTATGAAAATGACATGAGGTGCCATGCCCGTGTCGTGAGTCATGAAGCGCCGTGAAAGTGCCATGAAGTGTCATGAGGTTCAATGACTGTCTCGCCCCAAAGCATGCTCATGGCAGTCTTGCAGTCCCATGGCATTCTCATGCCAGCCCTATGTATGGCACTGCCATGTCAATGCCATGACGCATTGCATGGAAACTCGTGGCACTGGCATGGCACTGGCATGGCACTACCATGGCAATTCACACACCCGTGACAGTCCCATGGCAGTCTCATGGCAATCCCATGGCAGTGCCATGAACGTTCATGGCGCTGGTGTACATCATTTGCCTTTTTCGGAAGCCTCATGGGAGTCCCGTCGTACGCACTCACTCCCATGGAAGCACCATGGGCACTGAGGCCCCATGGATTTCTCATGGGACCACCCGTGAGACTCTCATGGGAGTCTTATGGACCAGCGGCCGTTTTTTTGTTTATTTATGATTTTCGGATCTTCTTAGGGCTCCAGCACCTTCGTGTGACCACGGACTCTAGAGTTTTGTCAAGAGTTGATGTGAGAACAGCAACACCTCAAAACCCGTAGGAGTCCCGCGGAATTCCCATGAAAGCACAATGAGATTCCCATGCAAGTCCCATGGGGGTTCCATGAAAGCCTCAGTCCCACGGAAGCCCCACGGGTCATTAATGTGCGCCTCATGAGAGCACTAGGATGCTGTGAGAGTCCTATAGAAGTCTAATGGGAGTCCCATGGGGGAATAATGATCCCATGTATATCCCGTGGGGTCACAACAAGCCACATGGGAGTCCCATACGATACCCGTCGGGTATTCAACGGCCCAGCCCTGTAAACCTATGGGATCCCATTTGGGCCAGGACTTTAAACCGATGTGAGCCCCATAGGTTGCCCATGGAAGTCCCATCCTAGCCCAATGGGAGACCCACGGAAGACCCGTGGGAGCACTGTACACCCCCCAGAGGTTCACGGGATTCGCATGAGAGACTCATGGGCCAGAATTATTAACTATAATGGGAATCTCATGGGTACTTGTGGGGGCATTGTGGTCCCATGATGGACCCATGGGAAACCCATGGAAGTCTCGCGGGACACCCATTGGCTTGCTATGCTCCCGTGGGACGCCCAGGGAGGTATCATGGGCTTGCTATGCTCGCATGGCTCTCCCACGACTCTCCCGTAGGCCTCCCATTTTCCATGGGTCTCCCATGCACCCCCTTGGGTCTCCCATCGGACCCCCAGGGGTTTTCCATGAGTAACCCATATGGGACTTCCAGAAGTTTACAGTGCTGGACCATGCGTCTCTCTCGGGTCTCACTTGGGTCTTCCATGGGACCCCCATGAGGCTCCAATGGGTTTGCAGTGCTAGCCCGTATACCTCGAAGGTGTCTCCCATGGGACTTCCAAGGTCTTCCATGGGTTTACAGTATGTACTCTAATCCCACGAGACACCCATGGGGCTCCCATGGGTTTATGATGCTGGCCCACAGAACACCCATGGGTCTCCCGCGGGACTTCTGTGGGACGGCCATGGGTTTATCGTGTTCCCATGGGTGTCCCATGCGACTTCCAAGGCTTACAGTGATGGATAATGGGACTCTCTCACGGGACTTCCATGGGTTTTCAGTGCTCACATAGGTCTCATGGAATTCCTACGGGACTGCCATGGGTTTGTAGTGCCCGGATACTCATGGGTCTCCCATGGAAGTTCCATGGGACTCCCAATACTGGACCATGGGTCCCCCACGGGCCTCTCGCTCCCATGGGTCTCGCATGGGACTCTCATGGATCTCCCGCGGGACTATCATGAGATTTCCATGGATGACTTATCGGACTCCCATAGCTGTACTGTGCTGGCCCATTCCCATGGCTCTCCCATGGCTCTCCCATTGCTCTCCCATGGCTATCCCATGGTTCTCCCATGGGACGTCCATGGTAGCATGATAATCCCATGGATAACCTGTGAGACTCCCATAGATTTGTAGTGCTGGCTCATGGGTCTCCCATGGGCTTCCCATGGGACTTCTATGGTTTACATCGGTCCCATGTGTCTCCCATGGGTCTCTCATGTACCATGGGTCTCTCATGCGCCTCTCGGGGTCTTCCATCGGACGCCCAGAGGTTTAAAGTGCTAACCCATGGGTCTCCCACGGATCTTCCATGGGACTCCTATGGGTCTCCCACGGGTTTATAGTGGCTGTCCATGGAACTCGCATGGGTCCCATGGGACTTCCATGGGCTTTCCACGGGTTTTCTAGGAATCCCACGAGGCACCCATGGGGCTCGCCTGGGTTTATGATGCTGGCCCATAGAACTCCCATGGGTCTCCCATGGGACTTCCATGGGCCTGCCATGGGACTTCCATGGGCCTGCCATGGGTGTATCGTGTCCCCACGGTTCTCCCATGCACCTTCAAGGCTTACAGTGCTGGACCACGGGATTCCCATGGCCCATGGGGCTCCCATGGGTTTGTAGTACTTCCATGGGTCTCCCAAGGTGTCCCATGGGATCTCCATGGGACTGCACTCCCATTCCGAATGCTGGCCCATGGGTCTCCCATGGGGCTCCCGCCCATGGGTCTCTCATTGGACTCCCATGGGCTTACAGTGCTGGCGCATGAGTCTCCCAAGGGACTCCCATGGGATTGTAGTGCTGCCATGGGACTCCCATGGGACTCCCGTGGTTATCTCATGGACTTTTTATGGATCTTCCAGGGGACTCCCAGGGAGTCGTCGAGCTCCCATGGGACGTTATAATTGAGACTCTCCGTGGGCTTATAGCTCTGGCTCATGAGATCCCCATGTGTCCGCCATGGAACTCCCATGGGTTTTCAATGGAATCATAGTGCTTCCATGGCCCTCCCGTGGGACTCCCGTTGGTCTCCCATGGGCCTTCTATGGGATTCCCATGAAATGTCCATGAAAGACGCGCCTAAGCACCCATAGTAGAAAAACCCCAACACCTGTAATGTACCGTCATATGGGAAAAGCCAGGTGAGGTGCATCCACGCAGTTGGTGCACGAATCGAGTGTTTGGGTCTACCGCACATGTGCAGCACGCGATACTGAGTCAACTGTTTTATTACCGAGAACGACGAGTCCATACGTACGACTAGTATAATTCAAGAGCTTTCCGCTTCCGAGGCACACGATATGCGAAAACGTTCACGGAAAGCTCGGAAAAACAAACCCTGTGTTGTTCCGTTTAGGCACCCACAAACGACACAGAGGAGCGGTTCAAAGCGTTCACTCGCATCTTGGACCAGTACTTGCTGCCCACGTCTCCCCACGAGGTCAACATCTGCAGCGCAATGAGCAAGCTCCTGGCGTCCTTCGGAAGGAGGTAGGACGTACGTGAGTGACTGTCACGTGTGCGCGTGGGAAAAAACCACCTGCCTCCAGTCATCAACCAAAACATAAAGAGCCCCTCCTGAACGACAGGGTTGTTTTATTGTGATCGCTCAAGAGAAACAATTTGTTTACTGCATAATACAGGGACACCTTTGAGCGTCTTGACGACGACGGGCGACGCTTCATCCTGAAGGACCCCCTCGCCGAAGTCGTGCGCGTGCTGGAGCAGAACCTTCTCAGCAAGTTCCGCGCTCGGGTGATCATGCAAGCGGGTGCGCTCACAGCTGAATGCATGCATGCGTATACACTTGACCCTAAATATAGTTACGTATTTGAGGGACATTCGGGTCCAAACGTACGGTATACCCCTGCCACGGTATGATCATAATCGCCACCATGGTATACCGCTTGCGATCAACTTCCAAACAGCTTCTTGGCACAGAAAACTTTCTATCTCAATGAACAAAGTCGCGACGCGCTCGCTTACCTGCGTATTATGCCGAGGTACATATTCTTAAAAATCAAACATTTTTTAATGCTGGCAATCCCAGGTGTACTACATACAGCCAGCCTCCAAAATCAGAGAACGGCATGACCAGACCAACATTTCGCTCGCTCTGGTTTTCGACCCTGCATGAATTATCCAAGGACAATAATCTATACCGCCCGTGGAATGTTGGGTTGACTCACAACGCGTTGTTTCAAGGAGCTCCTAAAATCAAAGCGCCCCTGGAAGAGTTTGACACGTTTGACAGGTCATGATCTGGATGATCTAGGTCCTAACCTGCCGTTGTTCGGCGCTCCGCGAGATCTGTTTTTGTACAGATGACCCCAACCCAGGAATGATGTGCTAGATAATGCAGGTTATACGGATCCCACCCGGCAACATGAGCTAGATCATACAGATAAGGAAACAGATATGTGCCCTGGAAGATCTAGATCATGAAGTGTGGGAATCGATTACATGTCTGACGTGTGAATAATTTGGCTTGCCGCAACCGACGGATGCGAAAACGTTGCCCTCAACATCCTCTTCAAGACTTGGCCGTGCGAATCCCGGTACCCCCCGCCCTCTACGATATACCTCTCCTCGAAACCGAAAACTAATTAGTGTCTTGGATTAGTATGATTAATTGTCTATGGGGTGGGTGAGAATACCTATATACTTAGTATAGTGAATGTCTTGAGTTAGTGCTATTACGGGGGACCATAGTTAACAGGACCTACCGTAAACGCAATAGGACCTACTGCTGTAGACACCAAAAACCTATATGTTTCCCTATTTTTTGCTAACAATATTTGGTCCATAGTTAACAGGACCTACTGTAGACACAATAGAACCTACTGTAAGACACCAAAACCTATATGTTTCCCTATTTTTGCTAACAATATCTGGTCCTATTCACTTTGGTCCCCCGCAATAGATAAACACCGCGCCTGAAGGAGATGGGAAGGCCTTGGAGGCTACCCTTGAGCCCTGTTACATGTAGTGAAAAATCTGTTGCGTCCATTAGCAGGAAAAATGGCGGGCAGGTACGGGCAATTGGCATGAGCTGCAATGTCCAAATTAACATAAATCGGGTTTTGTCACATGTGACCCATGCCACGATAGAGGTGCACCAGTTTTTTTTCTGAGACTCATCACTTTAGGAGCTTCATATCACCCCCAAAAACTGTTTTGGAGTAATGTGAAAAGTGCAACCCGATTAAAGAACCCATGACCTAGGCATACAAAACAAAAATATTTGCAAAACAGAAATGACACCGTGACGAGTTTGGGTTAGGGAGCTCCGTCATTTAGAAACAAAAAAAAAGCCAAAAAGTGCTACCTCTTTCGTAGCACGCGTCATGTATCATACACATACATAGTGTGCCTCGTAGGTGAAAAACGAATTGATATATTGAAATAGTATGGATCAATAAATAAAAAAAAGGTGTTGTATCGTACCTGGTAGGCTTTTTTTTAAGAATGTGCGAAACGGGGGCCGGGTGTCGCAGGAAAATTACGTGAAAATTACGTGCCCATCGACGGAAAGTAACTGTTACTATTGGTGTTTATTTAAATACGTGTTGTACTCTGAAACATGGTTCCCCGAACAGTAGATTGATTAATATTTCTGAATTAAATAACTTGTTTAATTAACTATTATAACGTGTCAGTCCTGATCACTTCCATCTATCATATCGTACTAAGTGCAATAATTTCTTACGGTTTTGTTTTCAGCAGAACGACTCCCTTTTTCTCTGCCCCGCTTTCGTCTGCTCGAACTGTCACGTCGGTGCCTTAGAAACTCAACTGGCTCAAGCCGGGGAGGGGGACGTGGAACTCATAGATCTGATGAGGGCTTCCTGTCGACGCAACAGCTGGCGGTTGTGATGGGGGGGGGCTTCGCTATATACTCGTTGGGACGTGCTCATGACTAGTTTTAAGACGCATCTGATATTATACCTGGTAACATGGCCTTTGTTTCTTCGAAACGAGTTTGAACGGCCATCCAAATCTGTTTCGAGTAGTGCTATTAGGGGGGAAAATAGTAATCGGAACCCACGAAGGACACAAAAAGCTATATATTCACCCATATTAGGTCCTGATTTGCTCTGTTTCCCCGAAATAGTGTTTCCGAGACTCGGTCCGGTGGCTGCTGGTTTGCCCCAATTGGTGCAGTAACTTATGTTGGGATTGCATCACGACCCATCCTACGATAGAGGTTCACCAGTTTTTTTTCTGAGGCTCTTCACTTTAGGAGCTCGGTACCTGATCCACAAATCGATTTTGAGTAAACCAAAAGTGCCACAAGACTAACAAAGCCATGTCCTAGGTGTACAAAAATATAATACTGCAAAAAAAGAATGGCACCCCGCCGATATTGGGTTAAGGAGCCCCGTTATTCAGAAACAAAAACGCCAAAAAGTGCAACCTCTATCGTAGCACGCGTCTCACGTTTGGTGTATAGATTGGAGGAAGCACCCGAAGTCGTTTGCCTAATGTTGAAGTATAGATCTCCTGCACTCTCCACGAACTGTATGTTCTATATACGAGAATGTATACCATTTATAACCACTGAAGCTAAGCTGGCGATTTGCTCACTCAGTGGCATTTGTGGTAGAGTGCCCTGTACGGCATATGTTGCTATATGAAGTATTGGTATTTAGGGTTCGTAGGATAAGAGGCGTCATGGTTCTGACAGGCGGTGCGCTTATCGCAGAATAGGGGATGCTCTGGTTTTGTGCAGCATCGCCCCTCTTTACTGTTCTACTCTGCTTCTTCGTTCGCTACGAGTTGCCTGGATATCATAGACAGCATGGAAGGACCTAATACAATGGAGGAGCAACTACCCAGCACCGACGCCCCCGTGTTTCCGAGGGTAATAAAATACCGTTACACATGGCATCGGTCGGCGTTCGATCTGTCATTGCCGGGGTAGGGGAGCTCGTTTCTCGCTCAATTGTGGTGGCCTTCGTCTTTTCGTGGCCTGCTTATTGTTAGCCTTTTTCCAATGCATACCCGACCCCGAGCTTACCTTTTCAGCTCCACGATGGGTTTCCACTCTTGGTAGAGGCTTCTTAGCCTCATTACGAGGTGTGGGGTAAACATGTAGTCTCCTTTTTGTTTGTTTCGAATAGCCGCACTTTCGATACCCCCTTTCCGATGTCTGGATGTTATTATCATTATTGTTATTATTATTATTATTATTATTATTATTATTATTATTATTATTCTTATTATTCTTATTATTATTATTATTATTATTATTATTATTATTATTATTATTATTATTATTATTGTTAGTATTATTATGATTATTATTATTGTTAGTATTATTATTATTATTCTTATTGTTAGTATTATTATGATTATTCTTATTATCTCCAAGCATACCATTATCACAAATACGTCTGCGCTCGGGTCGTTTTGTCCCCCTCATGACAGGGTTGCGTCCCACGTCAAGAACGCGATTAAGGCTTACGAGCAGAGCACAAGCCTGCCGTACGACGACGTCCCGTCGGAGCTGTGCCTGGCTAGAGCCGAAACGAGGTCGGTCGACCTCTCGGGCTGGTCGCTGCTCGTCAACGACACCGCGCTGAGATGCATAGCGGCGGAAGATCAGAAACGAATAGACGAACTCGCACGCCAGAGCAGCGTCAACAAGGTGCTTGCATTCAGCTTTTTTTTCATATAATTTATATACGTACATATAATTGTTAGAAATACGTCAGCTGTGAGTTCGATGGATTGAGTGGTTGATACTCATCTTTGCGAGAAAAGTGATACGTCGATCGCGCGCGGTCGCTGTTCTGCGGTGGGTTTGGTGGCGGCGCTGCCGAGTGTTTTTGTTTTTGCGGCGGCATGTCGTTTGTTTTTTTCAGTCTCGTTTGTTCGAACGCACACAGCCCTGCTACAAGTACGAGGCAGCCTTGCCTCATTTACCGCTCTACTATTAATAGTGCTCGGTTTTGGTGTACCTCTCCGGCCCTGTCTGGGCTGTCGAAAAGAGGAGTGTGTGGCATTCGAATTGTTTTTTTTGTTCGTGCTCCCCTGATATGACAGCCCATATGCTCATGGTCGCTTAAGGCTGGTGCCACAACATGGTTTCAAGCCTTGCTCAGAGTATTGTATGTAATATTGTATATATGCACGCAAGATAAAACACCCCCTGGGTTGACTTTTCGAGCCGATTTTCTCCAAAACAAGAGGGTTGCGTGCACACAACGAAGATGGTAGCTTTGGACATACCTACAATAATAATAGTCGAGGCATTTCCATAGACGCGTCGCTTGGAGTTTTGGCAACCCTCTCCATTGTGGTGGAGAAAAATCCGTTTCGAAGCTCTTCCGAGGTAGTGCGTTGTCTTGCTGGCTATGCGGTAGTTGCCTTGCTCAGAAGAGTGTTGTTTTCTTGTTGGCAGGCCCATGCTGTACTTACTACATACGACGGGCGAGCGGTGTTGAGACCGTGATGTGCTTGCTTTGAAAAAATGATATGTGTCGAGGCTCTGTCTCTGTGGTAAGAGATGCAGAGCCTCGACACACATGCCTTTTCTTTCAGGTTATGAGCCTCGAGCAACAGTTTTCACGCCATCACATAGCTATTTTAGGTTGTGAGCCTCGAGCAACAGCTTTCACGCCATCACATCGTTATTTTAGGTTATGAGCCTCGGGCAACAGCTTTCACGCCATCACGCGCGTAGTGTGTTCCTAGTCTGATATCTGGTGCTGAAAACGTGATAAGCCTGCTATCATTGTGCTAAACACAGGTCGAAAGTCACATCGAGGCGATGGGACTCACCAACGCGTTTAAAGGCATCGACGCTTCCGGAGTGGCCCAGTTTGACGCTTCTTCCATGGTGGCCTGGAGGGAGAGGGAGAAGCTCGAACGGATGAAAGCCGAGGACACCAAACAAGCTCAGGTGCGTTTTCAACTTGTATTTTTTGTTATGTCTGTTTTCTCCCTTCTTGTGTTATACGTGCAGCCAGTTGAAAGCTACTATCATAACGAACACGCTGAAAAGTAGGAAAACAGCATGAAATCTGGTCAACACACCCCGCGAAGAGCTAGCGAAGAGGCTATCTAGCGACTGACCGAGGAAACAGAGATTTATATATTAGTTTTTATTCGCAAACAAATGTCGCGACAGAGAAGGATCCTGTTGATTAGATACAGTGTTTTCTACTACTCTTCCCTTCCGTTTTGGAGTCGAACGCCAGGGATTCCAACCAGCAATGTTGTCGAATAACCTAACTGTCCGTCTTGGTCCGTTACAGGTTCGTGATATTTTACGAAGCCCTCTTGGAAGAAAGCGCCTTGGGAAGCCTTGCTATAGTAGCACGTAAAACTGTATCTCCTAAGTTTAAGTTTTTAACATCCTTGGCATCAATCACTGTTTCACGGACGATTTTTACTACTGCCGGGTGGGTGGGATGGTGTTATAAGGCTTAGTTTGGCTAGGCGATTGGTTAACCTTTTACCAGTAGTCCAACAGACTAATACCTTAA
>JAYJME010005527.1:0-10030 GCA_036873775.1 Costaria costata
GCCAAGGTCATTTGCAAGTCATGGCCAAACGCAGAAGGCGCAATAGCTTTCTGGGCTCTCATGGTCGAGTTGACAAATTGACCGCACCGAGGTGGCCGACCGACTGAGCTCGCTTAGGGCAGTAGCTCAAGCGTTTGTGGCGTTGGGCGTTGTAGCGCGACAAGTTGGCGATGGATTTCACTCCCTAAGGCACCGACACCTGCCTACGATTCAGGCCGACGGCGGTGGGCCCACCACACGGATGGTTTCCGCGAGCGCTGCTGCTGTAGTGACAGTTATGTGCGGGGAGGACGATTATTTGCGAGCCAGCTGAAGCTCGTGCTCGTGAAGATTCACCCATCTTTGAAGTTGGAAAAATATGGAACTTTCAGGAAAAAACGAAAAAAAACACGTATCGTTAGGACCGACCCTTAGGATGAAGCAGGTGTTTCAAGTTTAAGTATGTGCGAACGCCACTTGCTCGGTACTCTCAGTAATTGTACGTGGCAGCCCCTCTCGTGTGAATCAAGAAACAACAAGATAACAAACAACAAAATAACACGGACTCGGGAAATGGCAATTGGCGCTGAATCACTGCGGACCGCCATAACGACACAAGCTTTGCGGTGTACTGCATTACAACAATGTACCTTGATGTTGTGGCTTTTGTCCAATTGCCAGCCGTTGAACGTGGCTACAGTCTGCTTTGCATCTTGCGGGGTGAGGAAGTTTACGAAGGCGAACCCCTTGGTCAGCTTGGTTGATTCATCGAACGGGTGCGTCAGGCCGTCCTCCGCAATCGTTCCCGCGCGGCTGAAGATCTTTCTCACCACTCCCCCCAGCTTCTCGTGCTTTTCCTTTCCCACCTGCGGGGGGTGGCGTTATGAGCACATTTATCACATGAGTATTACGAGTTCGTAAGATGCGTCCAACAGAATCCTCTTACGCTTCTTACGCTACAAGTGCTGCTGTGCATTCCAGCATTCCAGCCCTGCTTCGTAAACAACAACCAATAAAATAAAATCGAGCCACCGCGCGAGAAACTACACAACCGAGCCGTATGATAGTCTTAACCAGGTACGAAGTACACGAGTATACCAGGTAGATCATACCAGGTGTCAGCATGTATCTTGACATACATACAATACTCGTATAATATGTATCACAGGTCGTGACGTGGCCAAAATCGCCAAAAACAACAAAGCAACAAGCAAATAAATGGCAACAGAGTTTCACAGGTGCTCCCAGTACTTGAGAGTAAAGCAAAGTATTTCCAAGAGAAAACAATCAGACACTTCGTGTACTTGGAGTATTTGGGCTTTATGTACTGCGGGATACTGTGAGTACTCGCAGCACTTCGAGATGTTGTATTATATGTACTGCGGACACTGCCATACTCACAGCATATCGGGATTCAATACTATTGTGGAATACTGTTGTACTTCATGTAGTTCAAGGTTTTGTACTGCGGGTACTCTGTGAAGTATTGGCAGCATGTTGTCCGTTCGTGCTGCAAGTACTGCGAGTTCTCGGAGTACCAAAATACTCTCAATATGCGCAGTATACTCGGCAGTATGAAGTATACTTCGACCATCTGTGCACCGTTTCGATAATTACATCCCCAATTTATTGCAGAAAGCATTCTCGGGTGGTCTCACGAGTGGGAGTTGGAGTAAATTACTTTCGCGGGGGGCAACTCCTGGAGTGCCCGGAGTACTGGCAGTATTTCGGGAGTATATACTGCGAGTACTCGCAGTATTTACGGGTTCAATACTCTTGAGACTTTGAGTATACTTTATACTCCGAATAGGAGTATTGCAAATACTGCGAGGATTGGGAGTATGAGCAGTACTGAAGGCCCAAATACTGCGAGTATTGAGGGTATGAGCAGTAGAGAATCCCGAGTTTCCGCGCTTGCCGATCGGCTTAGCTCTACGGGCGTACGTACCGATATGTGATCTTGATTGAGCTCGAGCCTAAAAACTCTGCACGGACACTCCCAGTATACGACGTACGCAGAGTTTTTAGTTATACTGGGAGCATCCGTGCAGAGTTTTTAGGCTGGAGCTCAATCGAGCGCACATGTTTTCGTACATACTCAAGGGTACGTACGTAGCAGCGTACGAGGGTAGAGCTATAAACGTACTGGTAGTAAGCAGATCGGCAAGCGCGGAAAAAACTCAAATTCTTCCAGCAACCCCACACTTACCTGGTACCTACTAAGCAGGCTATATGATACGGAGTTAAAAAGAGTGCGTCTGAAGTTGCTGGACTGCTGTACACATCTGCAAAGCTACCCGAGCACGGGGCAAGCCTGCCTGCGTTGCAACGCAAATGAGTACGCAGCACGATTTAAACAGAGGGTACCTTAGGAAGGTTCGAGACAACCACAGCCGTGGAGAAGTCGACCTTCATTTCTGGCCTTTCAAAGCCCGCAAGGTCTCCATCTCCTTCGTCCGGCGACATGTAGTCCTCTAGCTCGTCCATGTCCGGCTCCTCGCCGTACTCATCGACATAGTACTGGTCACCCATGTCAAGTACAGGGGTGGCCGTATAATTCTAGCTGGAAGAGAGAATGAGGGAGCTCGAACCGCACACACGGGCTCACGAGGGTTTCCTTAACTTTTGGAAGCGAGCTAGAGAAGGGGTACGGCGTGAGGTACCCCTGGTTGCATTGTTCACCGAAACACAGGGCGGCTGTGAAGGATATGCGCGTTGGCAATGGATCACAGCCGTTTCGACGAGATCAAGAAGGATCGCTCGGCCGCAGTGGAGAATTTCGATTAAACGACGGAAGGCGTGAGAGTGGACTTCACCACGAAATCGAGCCGCTTATTGGGCTTTCGCACGATAGACACGACCATCCGGAAGAGCTGTCGGTTCACCGCATACTCGTCCGGAGGTGTGCCTTCCCCTTCGCGAGGAGGATCCCTAGAATTTTGACGAGGTGACACTTTCGTACTTATGGAGAAAGCTGTGCAGAAAATTGGTAAAATAAGCAGCGGTTCGTGTGGTGTTCGTCGGTGAAATTCGGCCGCTTGTGATGCGTCAACAACGTGAGAACACAATAAGAACACTCCGATCCCTGTTTTATTGATACCTGGTACTTTTTTTAATATGAACGCTCGATTTGTTATGGCACCCCCCTCAGGCGTACAGCACAGTTTTTGATCACGGTCTGGCTGTGCTGGATTGTAGCTGCCTGCGCGGAATGGCGTGCCCAGCATAACTTAAAGACTCTTCGGAAGCAGGTGCGAGCGAGTACCAGCCTGGTTCACTTTGACAAAGACACACGTACTGTTGTACCTACTGACGTGGAACCCCCCCCCACCCCTGTTGAGAGATTTAATCATGAAACCCGTGGGTACCCCACGTACGCAGCCAACGTAGCGCACAGCAAAGCATAGCACTCGTGACGTCAACAACAATGCTGCCGTTGACCCATTGAACGCGTCGTGCGTCGCACGAGTACTTAATCCAATTTTCGCTCTGGGCGAGAACGTGCATTTGACCCTGCCGAGTCCTGGTTTCGCCCACACATTTTCACAAATCGCTACCTGGTAGATGGCGATGACCATCGTGCACTCGACGCGGTCTGTCGGGCGTTTGCTCTGAAATACGTACCTATGTCTTTTGACCGTAGGCTCTCTCGTCGCCGATTACTCATTAACACAGTTGGTCGCATTTCTGCAAGAAACGACGTTTTACGTGGAGGAGGAAGGGCGTCTCTCTGAGGCTTGGCAATCGCCATTACAGCGGAGGCTGGCATCAGATTTTGAAGAGCCCGGACATGCGTCGGTTCACGCATGGCGGTCACCCAACGACTCTGCGAGCAAGAGTAGAATCGATGGAGCTGCAAGGCTTCGTGGGGCCACACCTGGCGAACA
Source organism: Costaria costata (assembly GCA_036873775.1). Taxonomy (NCBI): domain Eukaryota; class Phaeophyceae; order Laminariales; family Agaraceae; genus Costaria; species Costaria costata. The sequence continues at coordinate 3,867 of JAYJME010005527.1, forward strand.
AACGAATCGTGGCGACGCGCGCGGCCCGTCTGGTGCGTCTGATGATGGTCGTGAGACTCTACCCGGCAATTCGCGACTGTTGGAGGACCAAGCAAACGGGATAAGCGTGGGGACCGCAAAATCTGCCGACAGGGCGGAGGTGGAATTGGACCGGCCAGTAGAGGGACCTGGTAGTTTTTTTCAAAGCGGAGACAGCGAAAACATTTGGGCAGCACATCATCGTGGTTTGAGATCGCAGGGCGCACGCGAAAAGGGGAGAGATAATTCCTGCCCGCTTATATACGCGGTGGATGCGGTCACGGCCAAAGAGCACGGCCTGCACTTGTTCCAGGTGAGAAAAATAGTTGCAATTATCGAATTCGTTTTGTACCTAGTACCTGGTGTGTATTTCGTAACAATATTATTCTCCGAATTATATATGTACGGGCTGTTTCGGCACGGCATTGAGTTTGGGAGCATCTTCATGTTGTCGGCCTTTTGTTTTGCTTCTTCACAACCACAACCATGTGATATACGTTGTCCTTGATTTCAACTATCACGTACTGTGTACTGCTGTACCCCGTACCACAGGCGCCGCCCTTCGTTCGTGCTCGACGGTTGCTTGCGTGTCTACTTACCCCATACCTGGTACCAGTTCATGCCTGATACCGTATTGATGGCTGAAGGCTGTTATTTTTCTTGGTATAATAGTCAACTGCACGCCGGTCGGTGGTTGCAACATGTTTGCCAACCCATAAGCCCCTTGACTCTGATCCTCACTCTTATTTGCTTGTAACTTAGCTCCGGTTTCGCATCGCAGAGCTCGCCTACCCCTCGCGGTTGCGGTAATCGCCCTATCAATTTATTTTGATGGCAAGGGAATCAGCACTTACTTCGCTCGTGAAGTCACATCGTCTTGTGCTCATGGAACGTTATTGTGTCTTTGAACAAGAAACAAGAGCGATGCTCTCTCTCTCCACACACGTGACGCAAACCTGCAGGAAGAGCTCGAGTTGCTGGGGACTGTCACGGCTCGCCTATGCCGTTGCCTCTGCGATTTTCCGGTACCACATGCCCAAGAGCACTCCGAGGTACGCCGTTGCTGTTGTGTGGTCTCTGGTGATTTGAAACCTCTTATTTTAAGCAAAAACGCCGGAAGCGATTAAGTCTGAAAGCCGGCAAAGAACGGTATACAAGGCATGAGTCCCAAATGCAGTACGAGGTAGGTGAGGTTCACGATGTTAATGTTTTACGGCTGCGGGTATTATGCCGTATGAACGTTTCGGTTTTTAGAGCGGGACTTGAAAACCTGCCGCGTCTTCTGTACTGCTCTTTTTTTTAGGTTGCCGACTCTGATAGTTGTGAACATGTACTGTTGAAGGTGTACTGTATGTACTGTGGTAGGTTGGAGGAGGCGGCGCGGCATATTGCTAGACCGTCGATACGAATAGTAGCTCACCCCAGGCATTGTCTACGCGACCTGGTTGTTGGCAGAAACCGCGCACAAGGAGATCTACGATGGCAGCAGCCGACAACCGTCACGAGACAGATGATGGACAAGCAAATGCCAAAACTGTCCGAACGCGGCGCAAGCTAGGCGTCTGTAAGGGAGAAGCACATACACTCATGCTGGAAGAAATGTTGAAGGGGGCCAACGTCGTCATATCGGGGGATTCAGGTAAGTTTTATGCGTGCTGTCTAGATGTAGCTGTTTCTACGTTTTGCTGAAAGTGTGAAATCGAATGCGAGTGCGAGAGCTGTTTCTTCAAAGATGAGTTGTGCCGGTAATTTCGTGCTGCCTTCATCATATGCCCCTGGGTAAAAGATCATAGGGTCCCATCTTGCGCTTGAAGGGGCCCCGCTGATTTCCCGGTGATGTGTATTGCTTGCACTCCTCCAGGTTGGTTCTACGAATGGTTCGCAAGCATGCAGGACGCGTACCACCGTACATGCAGCCATTTCTCAACACGTTCAACGCTGGGGATCCCGGAAGGCAAAGTCCTACGCACTGTGCTTACTGGTGAGTTTGAAAGTACAAGTGTGTTTATCAAGTTATTGATGTACGGTTTTTGTTTTGTTCAATATGCCCGTTGTTACTGCTGATTCAGGGACCAGCTCATTCTGTAGAGGTCTTCGTTGCGGTAGCGTCTTAACCAGTACATCTGCCCACACCCGATGTCCGTGTTAAGGCACTGATATGTACGAAGACAGCTGGTTTCAACTTGAGGGGGCAGGCTGGCGGCCTTTTCGGAATCCCATCGACGCCGTTCGACATGGGTTCAACTTCATGCAGTACAAACTGCGTCAATTTCAGGTCAGATGTTGACCCCTTTCATGATGGCACGGTATAGAGAGGTAGAGCTCTATATAGAAACACGTGTCCAAGATTGCATTTACATGCACTACAAGAGTACGATCTGCAACGTCCCGAATGGCCAAGTTGCTTGAGCATCTGTAATGCGTTAGGTAGATCGTACCTTCCAATACTGGCAGTTGCTCCAGAGGCACAAACCAGAGGCCGAAGGTTGTGGACAAGAACGTGCATGTGCATGCGAGATATACAGCTCTTGACACAATTCAGGGGCAGAACCAATTTGTGGTGTTTCATGCGCTATGATAGACCGAGCGACATGCCGTGTGAAGTTGCATGCTCCGTGGAGTCCTTCCACGTCGTTACCCTTGATTGGATAGACACGTAGCGCAGTATTCATGCCACCGATCCCCCGTCCACTGCCGCTCTTCCTACGCAAATGTTTGCACCGTGCTCAAAGGTGGGCCCGCTAGGCAAGTCGACTCATACTGACCTCGAGCCAATGATGGTTGCCTTCGATGGGTGTGTGGGCACCAAGGACTGGCACAGCGAGACAGCAGCAGGTGCTGCCAATCGATGGCGGAAAGGTCGATTGTTGAGCGTCCCGAAGTTGGATGACTCGTAGAGATGATGTAAATGATAGGATACCCGATTGCGGTTTGCTTTGGGGTTTGTCTTGGTGTATTTTCTTGTGCAGGTGATACCAGTTTATCAGCGGACGGCGCCCTTCTTGTTGCAGCCCGCGCTCTTGTTGAGTCTTTTTTGTACTGAGGGCGATACGCTCGCCTGGTTACATGCCGGACGACGTACTTGTGCCTGCGTCATTGTTGACCAGCTTTTGCCACAGCCCTCTGTGCCAAGGAGCATTTTGATGCCGAACGTGCTCCTTTTCTGTTTCAAGCCGTCATTTCTTCGCTGCTTCCTGTAGTTGCCTTTACGCGATACACAAGTGAGAGGAGATTGCTGGATATTGCGGATGGCCTTGTATTTTGTGTGAAAATGTCTCGGTGTGTGTCACAGCAGTATGTATGTGAATACAAGTTTTTGTTCGTGGTGTGGCTGATTAACATGACGGTTATATTTTGAACTCCAGTCCCCGTGTGTCGAACAAACGAAATCCTGTCTGTCGACGTGTGAAGTCGCGAGTCACGTGTAATTAATAAAACTGTCCGATCCGACTCAAACTGACACGTTGAGGTTGGAAGCTCAGAGTTCAAGGCTGGGAGCACTCGTTTCTATTAATAGTATAGTAGCAGTGCTTGGTGTCGACTCTATGCACGCACGTTCGTGCCGTGGTCATAGTGCGAGAAACAATAGACTACGTAGGCTTGTTTGGGTATGTTTGCGGCTCTTTGCTGGGTGCCCGCCCGACACGTGTACAAGCTGGTTCAGGCAAGAAACCCCAAATACCTTGAGTCCAATGTCCACGCCGTTTCTGAGAGTTACCCTGATTTTTTTCACGTGTTTAGTGTGCCCCTGCCGAACCTTTACGGTTGGGGGGGGGGTGGTTGTTTTGTTTTTTCGACAGATATTTCGAGGGTTTTGTTTTGGAAATTTGAGTCGTAGGGGATCCCAAACTTCCGGCGAAACAAAATAATAATAAAAAACCCTGTTCGTCAAGCGCTCTGGCACATGAAACACGTGTGCAAATGTTCAGGTAAAAAAAAAACGGCGTGGACATTTGGACTTTTGTGCGGTATACGCAAAATTACAGCTTCGCCTGGTATTTACTTGGTTTCAGTGTAGATTCGATTTTGGGGGTTAGATAAGACTTAATATGGGTCCCACGCAGTCAGTTCTTCGATTATTTGCGTGAAACTTTGTACAGACATGCCTAAGAGCACCTGGAAGCGGTTCGTCCAAAAATAAAAAATAAAATGGGATTTTTTTTTTATTTCTAAGGAAACACCTTACTGTTATTGACTTCTTCAAAGGCCTGCGATTGGTCCTGACACATTTTCGGCGCTAGCGCCAGTCCTAGGTCCTTAACAAAAAACTGGCTTGCTTATGTTACCCTCTTTGAGTATTCATGGCAGTCAATATGTGATATCAATATTTTACATCCGAGTAAATATTGCGATCGGCATTCGTGGCTGACGAAATTTGGGGTTTCTTGCCTGGCCAGTCTGTCATTGGAGGTGTAATTATCAGAGATTAAAATAATAGGTGACTCCAAAGCCAAGGATTCCGCGGAATTTGAGAGCTACTCCAGATGAGCGTGAGCTTACTTATGATGTGCTGCGAAGCGAATTCCACGACATCTGGGGTTAGATTTTGTGCGCAAAGGAATCAAGTTGAACGCAATACTATTAGTATTAATAACAAAAAACGAGGGTGTGCGTGATACAACCAGCATCCCGTTACCACAGGAGAGGTGAACCAACCCTATATTGGAGCCCAAACGAGTTTAATGAGTTTGGCACATTTGACAAATTACATTCGTACAGGGACAGCAGCAGTGGACAGAATCAAGGCAACATAATATTATCCCAGCGACATTCGATATCGTCTATTTTCATCGCCATCAATTTTTTCAGGAGAATCAGACGGACTTATCATTATTTTTTACGCGTCAGTGAAACCTGAGCTAAAGATGTTCAAGGCGCTGCTACGACGTTCATGAGAGTGTACTGGAATGTTGGAAAACGTTAAAAGAAAAGTGTAGATGTCATGTGCAGTGATATGATACCCTTGACGATTGATTGCAACATCGGACAAGCAAATGCTTGAGAAAGGAAGCGACATGACACCAAACAGGCTGGGGGGGGGGGGTGCAAGAAAAATAACACTACAAAAAAACAGGTCGAATGACAAGCGGTCGGCATCTTGAACATACCCTACAGCATGCAGTGGACAGAGCCGCTATTGTAAAGAATGGTGGTCTTATCATGCGACAGGGGGATCTCCGCAAATTTTGCCGAGGCGTAAGAATAACACGGCACTTCGACCACATTCTCGTCAGTTCTTGCCACAGCTGTAAAAAAACAATTTTGACAGCTTTGGTCGTTGCATAAAATTATATGTGAAAAAAACTGTTCAATTTCATTATTCCTCGTGTCGTTATGTGAAGCAGAGGCACAATTCCAGCGAGCCCGTCCGACCCAAGACAACAAAATTGATTTTGACAACGGTATTGAGCACTGCAGGCTCAGATTAGTCGATAAAGAAGGAGGCGTTTGACGATAAGACCTTCAAGCACAAAAACGTACAACAGCTGCAGGCGGCAAAACGTAAAACGTTGCCATCCCATCAAACTTCTAGCTACCTCCGCGCACTGTTCCAATGTGTCTACAGCATTCGAACTATAGCCAGGGACACGAACGCGACCGGAGGCTATGAAAACCGAAACCGAAACGCCATTAAACCCTGCCCTGGTGTTTTGATTCTAGTCACAGTCGCCTCTGCAGCCCATGGTTCCATTGGCAGACTAGACTAAAGCTTGGAGCCATCTCCGAGAAACGCCTCTTAAACGTCGCGATGGGATACGGCTAGCAGCCCAACCATCGGACGTCCCCCGCCGATGTTCCCGATGTCGGGTGCGGCGAAGGGATGGATCAAGGGATGAAGTAGACATCAGCAGCAAAGTCCTCAGTTGAACGTGTACGGGAGGCTCAGCTGCGCGTACGGGAGGGAGATTCAGGCAAGGGAAATGAAACAAACAGTCTGCATTAGAAACAGCAAACGATTCGTTAATCGGTTTTCGACGAACACAACTAACATTCATGATGTTTGCCATAACATTACCATTGCGCTGTGGCCTACTCGTAGTCCGTCGCGCTTCACGCTTTGTGAGAGGTGCAGCGAAGCAATCGCAGACAGTTTTGCTTGAGAGCGCGAGGGCCGCACGAGCAGCGTCGCTTTCCCTGCGGTGCTC
>JAYJME010005528.1:0-10030 GCA_036873775.1 Costaria costata
CGCAATGGACTACAAGAAGTCGTAATAAGTGAGAGAGTAAGAGTAGCAGTGCTCCTTGGTCCAGGTAGTAGGTGTCGACGACACTAAACAACGACACTCTCAGGCGGTGATGACTCTAGATCTGTAAGTAAAAGTAAGTCGTACCATTTCTTATCAAAATCTATAATGTCATTATGATATCTAATTATTATACGATGGCGGTGGTGGTGCTGCTGCTGCTGCAGCATGCTGTGGCTGGTTGGGTGATTTGGCCGGGGGGGTGTAAGCTTGGAGAGTTTGGAATTGAAGGGGCCCGACGTTTGGCGAAACAACAACCCGCTAAAATTCCAAGACGAGAGAAGAAGAGGTGGTGTCGGGGGGACCACTGCGTGCCCAAGGGCAACTACCATTATGAACGAACGCCGCTTGCTCAAGACTTGCTTTTTGCATTTCGCATGGAAGCTGCGGCGGCCGCGGCGGCGGCGGCGGCGGCGGTGGCAGCAGCAGTGGTAGTCTAGTGCAGCAACTCTAGCCATTGAGACAAACGGCGCTAGCCGAGAGGAGGATCGTAAAAAAGGCAAAAATAACAGCAGAAGAAAGACGCTGGGAATATACCAGGTATACTGGTAAGCGGGACCGCACCGGACAACACACACAATACAGAGAAATGACCGAGAAGATGTAAAAATAATTAATGGGCTATCTCGATTTTCTGGTCGTAGGAAAAAAAAGGTACCGCACCTATACTTTGGCTCTCACCGTTGGTCAAGAAGAAGGAAGAGAGCCAGTGAGGTATGGACCGAGATTGCTCCCAGAACCCCACGTCGCAATCCAAGCCCACTCGCGCGCGCAGGAGGGGCTGCAAAAGACGAGAGACGGTTGCTGTCAATGTGGGCACCCTGAGGTCCAGCCGGTTCAGGCTCGCGCGCTGGAGAGAGCGAGAGCGAAGAGCACAAGCAAACGTAGCTGTGGCGTGGGTCGGGGATCATGTCGGCCCCTCCCCCCTGTCCCTGCAGGCAGACCGCAAACTGAAACTCCCGTTTTTTTTTTCTATTTTATGAACCAATCAAATCAAATCAAAGCATCCAGAAGAGGGGGAGAAGACAGGGGGTTGCATTTCGTAAGCAGCAGTCCACCGAGAGGTTCACGTGCTATCTATAGCTCCGCGAGCAAGGTAAGCGCGTTGCAGCACACTCTCCACACGCTTGCCTTAGATTCTTAGGTTTGGCTTTGGTGGCCTTGGGTCGGCTGAGCTTCTCGGCCGAAGGACGTGCACACATAATACTGGATGTGGTACAGGTCGTGGCGTATGATATAATATGTGTGTTCTACTACGAAAAGCTTCTTCATTATGCGCGTGTTTCAAATTAGCGACGCACTCGAACTCGCCTGATACGATGCACCACGAGATGAGATACTTCGTATGACTGCTGGGTGGTGTATGACACTGGCTTGCTGACACCACGAGTTCGTCATCATTGGCTCTGCCTGGGTCATTGTTGCTCGATAGGAGACTACGTACAATACTTCCAAAACAAAAACCACTCACGACAAAAATTATGCTGCTTATATTATGGACTTCCGCTGTCCTTGCTCGCTGCTTCCTGCCTGCTGTGCGACGTCCTTTATTACTTTATTACTTTATTACAAAGAAGGCTGGTGGGGAAAACACGAAACATCACAACACTATCCCGCCGTCATGTACCTGGTCTACTGCTGCTGTCATGCTGTACTGCTCTGCTGTCAAACAACTTAGCTGATGAACTGATGAGCGGGCACCCTGCCGACTTTTCCTTGCTGACGTACTATCATACAGCAGTAGCCTACGAGTAGTACTTTACATTTTACCTGTCTACATTGCTACCACCCTAGTACTTAGTTCTGCTGCTGCGTGATGTGGTGCGGTGCTTTACTGCAAACGACGGGGTACCGGGGTACAAAATGATGCCAGTCGTATTGACCAGGTACTGGCCAAAGGTACAACGGATAGTAAGTACCACGCACAGAGTGGTGGTGCTGCTGGCTGTAGTTGCAGTTGCTGGTTGCTGATTGTCTACAGGTGTGCTGTGTCTGTGCACCGTCTGTGCACCTGTGCGCACCTGGTGCACACTATCATACTCGTATCATATACTCCGAGTAATACGTAGTCGTACGTAGTCTAGTCTAATAGTGTACCAGGTACACACACTGTTGCTGCTGCTGCTGCTGTAGTTAGGTCTGCAGGACCGAACGCACTCTGTATGTGCACAGAGTGCATGGCGATTGGCAGTTTGCTCTCTGTTTCTTGCCCTGCTGGCGCAATTTGTTTTTACGTATTTGAATATCTATTATATGGTGTAAAAAAGACAGATGCATCCGCGGTAGTACCAGGTATGATATTAATAACAGGGGTCGATAATCTCACTTACCATAATATACCAGGTACTCTGTACAGGGGGTCCTCTCTCCACTCGCAGTAAAATGCTCCGGAGTCTGCCGGAGTACTCGTATTAATACATCAACGACGAGTGCCGAAGACGCCAGCAGTGGAGCAGCAGCAAATGGAGCTCACTACGTACAGCAGTGGGGATCTCCCTCCCTCTATCATACTCATACTCGTGCTCGTAATGCCGGTATGTTTTACAGGTACCATACAGCAGCAGTGGTATTTTTTTCCATCCCATTTGTGATCTTCGCCCTTATTTTCTCGCTCCCTCCTATATACAACACTCAGTCGTATCCAGTATCCAGTATAGGCCCACGAACAAGAAAGTACCTATTACGGGGGAACATAGTAAATAGGGCCAAATATTGTTAGCAAAAATGGAAAATATATAGGTTTTGGTGTCTACAGTAGATTGTATTGTGTCTACAGTAGGTCCTATTAACTACTGGTATGGACCAAATATTGTTAGCAAAAATAGGGAAATGTATAGGTTTTGGTGTCTACAGTAGGTCCCATTGTGTCTACAGTAGGTCCTATTAACTATGGACTAAATATTGCCAGTAAAAACAGGAAAATATACAGGTTTTGGTGTCTACAGTAGGTCCCATTGTGTCTACAGTAGGTCCTATTAACTATGGTCCCCCGTAATAGCATCGCAAGGAGAATTAATGGGAACACAAAGGGACAGTAAGTGCGACCTAAATCAGTATAGATATGCCACTCATGACGTATTGTATGAATGGACGAGTATGTATCATTACTTCGTAGCAGGAGAAGTAGGTAGAAAGCCGTCCAGGGGAGTGAGGGCATGAGTTACGATATTTCCTCGAAATGACTTGGTTTTAGTGTAGAATAATGTTTTTTTGTTATATTTTACGTATTGCTTAACATACGAAGGTCGGACCTTCGAGTGTTTGCGCGAAAAACTGTATAGACATGCCTTGAGTACCTCCAACCGACTCGATCATAAAAAAATGTTTTTTTTTTCTTCCTGCGGAAACGCCTGACAATTCTTGACCGTTTTGAAGGCCTGTGGTTGGCCGCACATATACGCCTCTAGCGCCAGCACTAGGTCCTTAAAAAAAATGGGGCCATGTCACGGTCTTCCGCTGTCCATGGGGGTAAGTATGATGACAAACATGCATATTTCGAGTAGATATTGCACGCGGCATTAGTGGGGCAGAGAATCTCCGTCGTTTAACTTGAACCAGCCTGTAGACTACCTGGTTCGCTCGTTCTCTGTACTCTGTACTACCGCCGTATAACACGGAAGAAAACACACCTCGGTCATAGCAATTTGACCTTTAAAAATATTATCACCGGATGTGCTGTTGTTGTAGGGGGTGTGGTATCTAACGTATATCCCTGGCGATAATCACCATTCGCGGTAGTAGCCCCATAGCTAGGGGGTGTGGTGATGAGGGGATGCGCTAACGGTATCAATGATTATTGCTAGGGAGAGTGAACAGACCTCGGCAAGACTGCAGGGGGTGCAGTAACAAGGGGTGTGCGAGCACATGAGAAGCTTTGGTCTGAACCAGAGTTTTTTTCTTGTTTCTGTGCTCTCCCGTAATACTGCCGGTGATGGTAAGGCACATGTTTGAAAGCCGGGCATGGCAGCAAAATTCCCCAGCTTCCTACGATATCTGAAAACGGTAACCGGTAACGGTACCATACCGGTATTCAATGATGAGGCTCCCGACAATCCCACCTCAAAGGCTTTATCCCACTGCTGAATTGCCTGCTGTCATCTTTGAATGTTACACCTTTCTGTCTAGCCCACACCCAGTACAACAGTATCGTACTGTTATCACTACGGTAGGGCTGTGAGTTGGCTGACTAATAGTTGCCAGCTAGTTATTAGTTGGCTAGTTTTTTAAGATAGTTGCAGCGGTGCCAATTATCCAACTATTTTTGTTTTTTTGGGTTTCCTTGCTTGTAGGAAGGCTTGTTTGGTACGGTGTCCGTATTTGTCAGCGCAAGAAGAACCACCACGCAACCAGAGGTCTTCCACAACTCATGGCGCATCAACCTATCGCCATCGACGGTGCCGGTGCCGATGGCAGGGCCGAGGGTGCCGGCACCGCTGAGCCTCGCCTGTCGACGAACCACAGCGGTGTTGGGGCGTCGGCCGAAAAAATGGCTATACCGAGCGCTCCTCCGAAAGCGAAACTGCTGTGATGGCGGGACTTTATTGTCCCAACGTACAGTTATGTCTCTCTCATGAGTGTGTCAAGTGGATGATGAGCACCTCTGGCTCCGGTGTTTGAGCGATGCTCGCCCTGAGCTTTGTGTCGATCCCAGTCTGTTTTGGTCGATCCCAGTCTAGTTTAGTCGATCCCAGTCTATTTTGTGTCCTATTTTTGGTTTGTTCTGGTACTACTGGTGATGTGCTACTGCCTGCCGCACGAGTATGCACCATATAGTTCAGAATATGTCTGGTGTACTACTTTAATGTCCGACAAACTTAGACGAAGTTTATAAATATACCTGGTACCCGTTTCGTGATCAAAACCACAGATATAAACTTGGCCCATTTATCCTGCTTTTTGCGTGTAAAATTAGGCCAAATAGCGTCATGTTTGCCTCCGGTGGCGCCTTCAGCGGGATCCGCCTCCAGCGGGGCCCCCTCTGCCGGGGGGAGCTTTTTTTGGCTCGCTTCGCTCTCCTAATTTTAGTGCCAGCAAACTAGTCGACGAAAGTCAGTTTCGCCAGCCACCAAAATAACTAACCGGGAACTCCAGCCAACTCACAGCTACCGTTTCCGAAATCAATTGTCCGGACAATTTCAATTAGAAGACCGTCTCTGAAATCAATTGTCCGGACAATTTCAATTAGTAGACGGCCTTCTAAACCAATTTTCCGCACAATTTCCAATTATTAGGAGACCGTCTTCTAAATCGGTTGTCCGGGCAATTCCAATTAATAGATGGTCTCCTATATCAATTGTCCGGACAGTTACAATTAGTAGGCCGTCTGCTAAATCAATTGTCCAAACAGTTATAATTCACAGACAGTATCTGAAATCAGTTGTCCGGAAAATTTCAATTAATAGAAAACTTCCAAAATCGATTGACAAGACAATGCCAATTGGTAGACAGTCTCCGAAATCAAGTGCCCGTACAATTCAAATTAGTATTCGGATTATTTTGTTTCGTAACACTTGTTTCAATGACTCAGATCTGAACATATGGGCTACCTGGTAGGTGGTAGTAAGACTTCCTACTGTACGTACGAACAGAATATGCTTACCTAAAGATGATTTATCCCGCCCTTTGCTGCTTATGCCTTGGACAATAGACCTATTCATATACTATCTTGGTCCTACAGCAGAGTCACGGAGCTCTCTATTAATTGGAATTATCTCGGCAAGTAATGTCAGGGACTGTCTATTAATTGAAATTGTTTAGACAATTGATCCCGGAGACTGTCTATTAATTGAATTTGTTCGGACAATATAGTCTATATTAACTGAAATTGCATGAACAATTGATGTCTGGCGCTTTCTAGCAACTGGAATTGTCCAGACAAGTTATTCTGGAGACTCTCTATGAATTGGGAATATCCTGACAATTGCCAGACACTGTCCATTAATTGGAGTTGTCTGAACAATTCATGTCTGATGCTTTCTATTAATTGTAATTGTCCCGACAAATGATCTCGGAGACTATATATTAGTTGAAATTGTCTTGACAGTTAATCGCAGAGACTGTCCATTAATTGGAATTGCCTGAACAATTGATGTTTGGTGCTTTCTAATACTTAGAAATTGTCTAGACAAAGGATCTCGGAGACTATCTATTAATATGAATTGTCCTGATAATTGGTTCCAGAGACTGTCTATCAATTGGAATTGCCTGAACAATTTATTCAGGTACTGTACGTTATTAATCGAAATTGTCGAGACAACTACTTTCGGAGACCGCCTATTAATTGGAACTGTCCGAACAATTGATTTCAGAAGCGATTTATTGTTTGGAATTCTCCGAACAATGGAGTTTTAGAGGGCTCTGCTATTTGAAAACTGGTAGCTGGAGAGTTCTACAATTGATTTTGTTGTCGCTATATACTAGTAAAGCCCCTACAACAGGACTGGGAAGCTCCCGGAACACCCAATAATATGCAAGGTTGCTGTCGTATGCTTTATTCGAGTAGTATCGATCACATGGAGGTTGTCTAAAAATATGCAATCAATGTGTACCAGGTATGAGTTTACTCATACAAATGATTTCGTGGGTGTCTATGAAATGGATTGGTCGGGAATATAAAAATGTTTCGTCGGATGGCATAGTTGTGGGCGGCCTCTGAAATGGATTGTGCAGATGTTTCCAACTGAAACGAGTTGGGTAGACACAATTCCAATTACAGACACAATTCCAATTAATTGCCAATCACCGAAATCAATTGTTTGGACAAATATATTTAATTGACAGCACAGAAAATCAATTGTTTGGACACTTACATTTAATAGGCAGCACCCGAAATCAAATGTCTGGGCGATTCCAATTAATGGACAGCACCCGAAATCAACAAAGTTCTTTACGGTTATCCGTCCGTACACGGTGCGGTTTATGAAATGAAAAATCGTACGGTGCGGTTCGGTTCGGTTCGGTTTTCAGATATCAGGAACCCAACGGTGCGGTTCGGTGCGGTTTTCATTCTCACGGTGCGGTGCGGTGCGGTGCGGTTTTCAGAATCAGGAAAACCTACGGTGCGGTTCGGTGCGGTTTTAAGATATCGTAAATCTTACGGTGCCGTGCGGTACGGTTTTCAAGAGGCCAAAAATCCTACGGTGCGGCGCGGTGCGGTTACCGCACGGAACCGGTACGAAAATCGCACCGTAAAGAACCCTGAAAATACAGAAAGTTCTTGTATGATATCGTCAACCCTACGACGGTGCGGTTTGGTGCTGCTTCATGTCCTACGGTGCGGTTCAGTGCGTTTTTCATAAACCGAAAAACCTACAGTGCGGTTCGGGGCGGTTTTCACAAATCAGAAATCTTACGGTGTGCCGTTCGGTGCGGTTTTCATTCTCACGGTGCGGTGCGGTGCGGTGCGGTGCGGTTTTCAGAAACAGGAAACCTACGGTGCGGTTCGGTGCGGTTTTACGATATCATAAATCTTACGGTGCGGTGCGGTGCGGTTTCCAAGAGGGCATAAATCCTACGGTGCGGCGCGGTGCGGTTAACCGCGCCGAACCGTACCGAATCGATACGAAAAACCGCACCGTAAAAAACCCTGGAAAAAATGAAATGAAGTCCGCGTGAATCGTTTTAAAGAGCCAGCATTCTTGAAGTCTGATGCACCCACTATAAATATCTCTACCCACTACGTACCACTACTATTACGGAGGCTCATATTAAGTAGGTCCAAATATCCTTAGAATTGCTGTAACTACGCACCAAAGACTTCGAACAACAAGTGCAATATATCGTTGGAAAGCTCGCAAACTCCTTGTGACAACGGTACTAGCTATATATTTCAGTACTTGGTAAACTCTCACGAGACCGAAAAATCGTCTGAAAAAACAAACATTTTTGGATAAATATGCTAAGGAATATCCCAAAACGCGTACGGATAGTGCTCCTTCAGTTTAACGAGTTGGGTGTTCATATTTTACACGGGGCAGTGATCACACCACAAATGAACGGTTCACGAGTTAGAATTTTGGTATTTTACGTCATGTGCAATATATGCTGATAATATGGAGAAAACAAATTAAAAAAATGGAAATAAAAAACAAAGTTTCGAAACAAACAAAAAAAAAACGTTCATCAGCACGACGACGGTCAAGACCACATTGTGCGCTTTGCTGTCCGCTTTCTACTTTACCGGTATCCTTCTTAGTTCGCAAGCTTTTGCACCTTTTCTCAAGGGTATATTTCGGAGGCATAATCTTGAAGAACTAGATACGCCATTACTCGGCAGCAACGTGTTGTCTTGGCGTTTTGTATCTTTGTACAAAAAGGTTTTAAAGCTGCGCTCATTTTGCGCTATCGTTTGCTGAAGGAGTCAAATTATTCACCGTCACTTGGTAGAGGACCTACTTAATATGAGCCTCCGTAATACTGTACTGCTGCAACTACCACTACTACTATTAATACTGTACTACTGCTATTTACTACTCTAATACGATACGTCAGTCTACTATTTATTGTAGTAGTACTAGTAGTAGTATTATACGATCGTAGTAGTTGTGTAGTGGTTCGATCCTCACCGATTCCCAAAAAGAAAAATGGAAAAAAGGGAATGTCTGTTGTATCGCATGTTCAAGAACCTGTAAAACTCACTCGCTTAGAAAACACCCACTCGTAGGGAACGATGAGAGCAATGCGATCATTTTGCGTACCGCGAGCCCAATACCCAGAAGTCGGAGGTAAAATTGGATGATACTCAGAGTCTCATCGGGGTGCCTTGACATAATCCCAAGATGACGTATGTCAGGTTTAGTGAGGGGGGTTGTGGTGGAAGTCGAGTTTATTAGAAGGGATACATTCGGGTACAGTATGTATTATGTAGCTCATCTTGTCGGTCGATATTATTTTTGGTCTACTTTTACACGCAAAATATCAAAATATCCCCTGGGGAAATCAACTACTACTGCCTTTCGCCCCCCCCCGCTCGCCAACTTTGGCGGCCGCGCCCCTCCACCCAACCTTGAATATATGGCAGCACCAAATATCGTTGTCGCTGCACTACAGCAGTACGTATCTAAAATTGAGCGCGCAGATAACCACGGCAGGGAGGGACATGTTGTTCCACACCACGCACATACATACCCTCATGTGGACTTCCGATTGGATCGTAAGACGTCTTGACACGTATTTATAAGAGACGCCAGACAATATGTATATACGGGGAGGTTGTGTGCGTGGGGCGTAGTTATGTGCCGGATGTTGGCGCGCTGTGTGTCGTGTGCCGTTTGCTGTTGCAACGGAGAATCTACGATCCAGAAAACAACAACCGTCGAAGAGGGGCCATGGAACTGGTCCACCGGAAAAATATCAAGTACATACCGCCTCCTATGACAGCTACAAAACCTCAACCTCAATCTGATGAAAGACGATTGCAGCCTCTGTAGCTGATGCTTTCCACTTGTTGCTGATTGGTTCGTTGTGTTGCAGTAGTTCAGATCAAGGAGAAGTCGTTTTATAGTCTTTTATTAATGTCTCGTTGCAGGGAGCAGGCAGGGAGAAACTAGAAGTGAGGCCGTGTGGCGACCTCGTCCTGCGTTCATCGCTCCTGATCCAACTAGTCCCAACTACCAAGAGTACCGGTATACCCTTCCTCTACTCATCCGTCCTAGTGCTGGAGGGTTCAACTCAACCGCAACCAGCCTACGTGAAGAAGTGTCTCTGCCTTGCTCTCTTCGTTATCTACCTCTGAACAGGTCACATAATCCTCTCACGTCCTCTCTCTGCTGTTATCAACCCGTAAGTTATCCTATATTTTCTTCTTCCTCTTCTTAGAGTAAACCTTAAACACTGCTGTTGATTGGTCTACTGCTGTACCGATCTCCTCTGTTCTTACAGCTTTGTTCTGGCTCACTCATCCTGCTTATGCTCCGAGAGACCAGCCGTTGAGAGGCTACCAGAGAGCTTCTCTGAATCTCGGATTCATCCGTAT
>JAYJME010005529.1:0-10029 GCA_036873775.1 Costaria costata
ATGATACCAGGGTCAACAAGGCGTTACTACGTACCAGGTACGTGCCAGGCATAGATAGGGAGCTTTTTTTTTCTCATATAATCCTGCGCACGGATACTATAATAACCCCAAAATTTGAGGGGGATGAAATTTGGCAAGTTTCGTATATTTACCACTACTACTATAGGCAGGTACATTCACTACGTACGTGTTTCAGTTTCTCAACGAATTCGAATGCATGTACTCGTGTGCTCTTTGATAATTACGATATACTCCCTGTACAGCGTGTAGCAGGTCAGCAGAGATCCAGCCTAGGCCCGGTTCTCGACCTAGCAGTGCTGTTCAAGAATTGATACAGCATGCGGTCCATGCAGGTCATGCTCCATGCGACATCTGCTCTTGACATATGACAAAAACACAAGTGCACAATACTCAGCTGAAATGGTGGAAGCATGCCGAGGCGATTGGTGATGATACGTTCTGCGGTCAGACTACGGAGCGGTGCGCCTGCTACTGCACCTCCTAAAATATCCACCTTGACTTAGCCACACCCGGCAGTATGTAAAAGGTGGAACGACTGAATCCAAAAAGCCTCGTTCTGCAAGGCCTATCAAGGACATGAGCATACAAGCGTATGATGAGCTCAAGCAGTATGGCACTACCCTATTAATAATGTCTCTGTAAACTCGGAAAGGCCTGTTCTTATTTGTCGGGTGTCCATCCCAGTCCTTGCTTCTTGACTGGAGTGACATATCTCGCAGATGAACGGGAAGCCAATGGAGCCCATCAATGAACGAGTGGTAAGGCGTTAGTCTGTTAGGCTATTGGTAAAAGGTTAACCAATCACCTGCTACCCAAACTAAGCCTTATAACACTGTCCCCCTCTACTCGTAGAACGGCGGGGTATACAGGTCGGCCGGATATACGGGCGGACGTGTCAACACCACCAGGCGATTCCTATTTTTTGGGGGTATCCAGAAGTATTTTTCAGGTTCGACTTGAGGAAGTTCCACTTTTCGTAAAATAGGCTTATTGTTGTGGGCGCGGTGAGATTCCAACTCCCGACCTTAGACCCATGTCCTGCCGATGACGCCATATTGTTAAGGTTTTAGTTTGTCGGGCTATTGGTAAAAGGCCAACCAATCACCTACCCAAACCAAGCCCTATAACACGAGCCTAAAATCGCACTGAGCATGCGGGCCAAATAGTTTTGCGTGCGACCGGGATTGCTTGTTGGATGCTCAAGCTACAACTACGGATATATGCTTCCACGCATCAGGAAATTATAAAGTCACCAAGTCTTCGAAATAAACTCATCACGTTGTTAGCACACCTGGGCGGGGCCTGTATCGTAAAATACTATCACCCTCCTAGTGGCTCGATCCTCCAAAGAGTCGAAGTGTACAATGGAAAGCACGCTTCATGACCGTCGTCCTCTACCTAATTTTTGGGTCGTTTTGGCTACCACGTGGGGCCGTCTTTAAAGTCTGGGTGCTTTGATTAAAATTTTAAATACAGTACGTCAATTGTGAGTTCTCTCGAATGTAGGTCGACACTTAACTTTGCAAGCTGCGTGATACATCGGTCGCGCGCTTTGCGATCTGGCAGATTATTTTTTGGGCTCCAAGATCCGAGCTCTCACTGACTAACTGTTCCAGTCCGGCTCCGCGAAGCGACGCGCCTAGTGCGCTTCGTTTCGTATATGTAGACTTATTCAAGTATCTGGGCCTTGCACGCTGACTAATTGCTGCAGCACGTGTTATGACGACAGTGCTTTTTATCAGTAGCGGTGGGTTCGAAGGGGGATTTCCAGCTATTGCTTGGGGGGATGGGGGTTCGGGCAATGATCGAAATATCCCCGCACGAAGGGGGCCTCCGTGGTAAGAAGGAGGGGACACTTAGCCACGAAGAGGCCCGCTGAGTACGCTTCTCTTGGTCTCTAGATCAGATTCCACGCCGACCGACCGTGGCCTGGCCTCGAAGAGACCGCGTGAGCTTCAGGAGCGAACTAAGCGTCGTCGCTGCGTTTTCCATTAAATTCGCCGATCGTTATTACGAACGTAATCAACCACGCCGCCAGAGCGTCACCTAGATCGGTGCCGGGCCTGGGTATATCGTGCGCAGCAGCCGCAACGGCCAGCGCTTTCGCCCGCAAAGTATCATCGACACGCTCTATAAGGTCGCCGTGGGCGCATCGTGCTGGCGAAGTGCGAGACGTTGACTTCCACGCTTAATCTCTGTGTGTGTTCCGAGCTGCTCTGCGCAAGGAAGATGTGTTACTTGCGTGGATATCTTAGTTGAACGACCCCTGCCATTTTTTCGGTTTCCGTTTTCCCATTTTTTTTCGTTTTTCGGCTTTTTTTAGCAAGAAGACATACAGCAGTTACAGGATACCTATACCTACTGCTGTATGTATTGAAAAACAGGAAAACTATTACGGCGGACCCATAGTAAATAGGACCAAATATTGATAGCAAAAATAGGGAAATATCTAGGTTTTGGTGTGTACAGTAGGTCCTGTTGTGTCTAACAGTACGTCCTATTAACTATGGTCCCCCGTAACAGTCCAAAAGCTGGATTTTTTTTATTTTGAGAATGGAGGTGTTCTACTCGTACACCAAGTTCAGAATAACGACTCCCGAATTTATCATTTCCAGTAAAATCTCGGCTTGCCTTTCTTGTTGTTCGTTTGTGGGTAGCTGTCCTGTACTGTATTTTTTTGCGTCCAATGACAGAAAACTAGATCGGATAATTTGATACAATCATATTGTCTCCTTTCTCGAGAGGATTGAACTCCGCGCATGGCTTGTAGAATCAGCCAGTCCCCTCGGGTCCCAGCGGAAGATTGACGAGCAAACTCTTGAGGAGGAGGGAGGGGGGCGTTCTTCTTCCGCCTCATCGATAAAACGGTCCGTGAATGTGGCTGAAAATACATGTTTTTACGTTTTGTAATTCGGTACTCTTTGCTTACTTACATCGTAGCAGTTTTGTTTTCCTTTTGATCGATACGTGTGCCGTGTTGTTCTGTACTGGTGTGCGAGTGTACGGATATGGTATGGCAATCGTTTTTATGTATCATATAATAACATCTTTGTTCGACGATGATCGGATTACGGCTTTGTTATTTTTCTTCGATGCGAATTAGCCGATACCATGCAAGTACTCTGTATATTTTTTGTGTTTTAAGTAGACGGGGCTACTGGTCCGACACGATCTAGCCCAGCCACAGGAATCTTATTATCGTCTGCGAGGCAGAAGGCGTTTCTCTGAACTGCGTGTTGTCTCTATCCGTCTCGAAAGCACACGCCCATCCGGTGCGGTTTGTTCACGACGCCTAGTCTTTTTCCCTACCCAACGTTGAAATTATTGCCAGGGAATGGCCTTTGCCTTGATGCTTTCGAAGTCGCCTTAAGTCAAGCATGCGAGGAAGGAGAGAAGGCCTGGTACGTGTCTACGATGAATCTGCAATTAGCTTCGCTGGGTTTCTGCAGAGCATGTCGGGCCTTCGCGACGTTGCACGTCAATATGGGTAGGGATAGCCCTCGCAGCATGTGGCCCCCTCAGAATTATGAGGAGCCGTCGAGTACCGACGAAGAGGAAGACCGTGCCCTGAGCCGTGTTCCGGCCGTGCAGATGCTCAGTGCAACGTGGGACTACCGGACGGGCGTTCTGGCGCAGACTGCTGATACGTATCCGTGGGAATGTTTGAAGTACCAGCTTAGATGCTTCTCCTTCGGAGAAAGAGATGAATCTGTAATATGGCCTATCTCTCTTCGAAAGCTCTCGTTTGGAGACATGTTCGACAAACGCATCGATAGAATCGCGCGGCCGGCCTCGGTGGAGTCGCTATGCGCAAGGGAAAACATGGACATCTCGTTAGCTGAAGCGGGTTGGCTGGCCTCGTCAGAACAACGAGGGTGGGGCTCTTTCGATGAGCCTATCGTTGAGGCGACGTGGCCGGCCTGCTTGCGAGAGTTGTCGTTCGGGAACAACTTCAACCAACCCATCACCGGGGTGACGTGGCCGGAATCCCTGCAAAAGCTATCGTTCAGGGGGTTGTTTAACCAGCCAATCGTGGAAGCAGAGTGGCCGGCCTCCCTACGAGACCTTTCGTTCGGCGATAGTTTTTCACAACCGATTGTGGGAGTTGCGTGGCCGGTCTCCCTGCAAGTGCTATCGTTTGGAGGTGCCTTTAATGAATCCATGCGTGGAGTGGCGTGGCCGGGCTCCCTGCGGTCGTTATGTTTCCGGCCTACCTGTAAATTTGACAAACCAGTTGCTGGTGTGGCGTGGCCGGCTTCCTTGCAAGAGCTATCGTTCGGGCGCTATTTCAACAAACCCATCGAGAAAGTGGCATGGCCGGACTCACTACGGTCGTTATCGTTCGGGGAATACTTCGATCAACGTGTCGAGGACGTGGCGTGGCCATCCTCCCTGCAAGAGCTGTCGTTCGGGGGTCGCTTCAATTACCCAATTGTTGAAGTGGCGTGGCCGACCACCTTGCAAGAGCTATCGTTCGATCGCGATTTTAACCAACCCATCGTTGGTGTGGTGTGGCCGGCCTCCTTGCGAAGGCTAGAGCTGGGGTGTTCTTTCGAACAACCCATCGTTGAGGTCAAGTGGCCACCATCTCTGCAAGAGCTGTCCTTCGGAGATTGTTTTGATCAACCTATCGAGGGAGTGGCGTGGCCTACCTCCTTACGGAAGCTGTCGTTCGGGGTTGATTTCGATCAATCCATCGCCGGAGTAGCGTGGCCGACCTCCTTGCGAGTGCTATCGTTCAGGGGCACGTTTAACCAACCCATCGCCGGAGTGGCGTGGCCAGTCTCCATACAGAAGCTATCGTTCGGACTTAGTTTCGATCAGCCCATAGTTGGGGTCACGTGGCCGCCATCCCTGCAAGAGCTATCTTTAGGCGAACGTTTCGACCACACAATCGCAGGCGCCGTGTGGCCTAACTCCCTGCAAAAGCTGCCGTTCGGAGGTTCTTTCGATCAACCCATCACCGAAGTGCTGTGGCCGACCTCCTTGCGAGAGCTATCCTTCGGGGATTATTTTGACCAGCCCATCGAGGAAGTGGCGTGGCCGGCCTCTTTGCAGAAGCTATAGTTCGGGAATAGTTTCGATCAGCCCATCGTTGGAGTGGCGTGGCCGGCCTCCTTACGAGAACTATCGTTCGGGAATACCTTCGACCAGCCCATCCTTGGGGTGACGTGGCCGTCATCCCTGCTAGAGCTGTCCTTTGGGGAATACTTTCATCAAACACTCGTTGGAGTCGCGTGGCCTACCTTCCTGCGAAAGATATCGTTCGGGGAAAAGCTCAGCCAGTACACCGCCGGAGTGGTGTGGCCGGCCTCCATGCGGGAGCTATCGTTCGGGGAAACGTTTTAACCAACCCATCGCCGGACGGAGTGGTATGACCGGCCTCTCTACAGAAAACTATCGTTCGGGCATACTGTAGTTTCGATCGCCCGTAGCTGGAGTCCCGTGGTCGTGGGATTCCTACAGGAGCTATCGTTCGGGCGCAGTTTCAAGAAGTCCCAGAGATGGAGTGGTGTGGACGGCTTCGCTGTGGTCGTTACTGTTTCAGGGGAAAGTTCGAGAAACCCCGGTTCGGGGGGCCCTCACTGATGCTTTATTTGTCCTACAGGTACAGCCGCCATCCACAGTCGTACGGCAGGCAGTATAATAGCATTACAGGTTTTGGGGAGGCTTGGGGAACCGGCGCTCTTTCAGAAGGAGATAGCAACCCGAGAATTTGTCGCATAAATTCGGCCGCGGAGGAACGCTAGGCACCACCACTTGATCGATGGAAGCTCCAGCCTTGCCGTGGTCATTTGACGGGTCAAGGACAACGCCAACGGCCTTCGGCACTGCTATTGGCACCGGCACCGTCGATGGCGATGGGTTTTGATAGGCCATGAGTTGCAATAGTCCTATCAGTGCTCTCTCTCCCTCTCTGAGCGAGTGGTCTCACGGGGAAATGCGCACGCCATACCAAAGAAGTACTCCATAAACAAGGAAAGCCAAAATAGTGGGATAGTTGGCACCGATGCAACTAACTCTAATACCTAGCCAACTGATATACCCAGCTGGCGACGTTTAATGATCCAACTCACAGCTCTAGCAATATAGCTTAGTTTGGGTAGGTAGTTGGCTATCCTTTGATCAGTAGCCCAACGGACTAGTTACTACCTTAACAATTTGGAGCCTTTGACCAGTAACCCAACAGGCCAGCACCTTAACTTTTTAACATCGTCGGCAGGACATGGGAATTGGGATCGTGAGTTCGATTTTCACCGCCCACCGCCCTACTCATCCATGCCCCTCAAAGTAGAGTCAGGTGGCACACCTGGCTCCAATGTTTCCTTGTACGGGATGTGGATGCATGACTCTAATATATTCAAAATTTCCATGTACCAACGGGTCAGCGTATGAATCGTCGTCTCCGCCCTCCCGCCCTATTCCCCATCGTTGTCACAAGCGGACGCGCCAATACGGGCCCGCCATCACAAAATATATTACGGCTCCAGGGGAGGCCTTCTACGTCCCTGCGGGAACACGCTACATAATTAAATCCCCTCAGCTAACCATTGACACGCGTTGCACCTTACCGACGGCAGAACCCACTGAGTTCTCAGATCGCTTACGCCGGATTCCCCCCAGCTGGTTGGCCAGAGTAAGGACACTCACCCGGTACTCTAAACCATGTTGCAAACTTCGTCTGCGCGTGTATCCTGCAAAAATATGGAGGCCACCCTCGCCAAGAAGGCATACCGTTGGCACAATAACACAATAACGCGATTATTATTGTTTCCGACCGTGAAATACCTCTATGTCCTGCACATCCCCATGGCACACCTCCAATGTATTCACACCGAAGATTGCCGACTTCATGAAAACGCTGCTACCTGGGTCAGCGTAATCCATAGCGGCATGAAGGTCATTTCTCTGAGCCCCCTTGTCGCCTTTGATCAAGTGGGTCACTCTTCTGCCGTATAGCTGGGTCTTGATACAAGCAAACCGAGGGGCATATAAGAGATGCAATCGAGTGGGCTACAAATGTCCTGCGTGAATACGCAAGAAGACTTCTATCTCAGGGTTTGGCTTTTCAATACCCCCGTTACTCTACATGCCACGCATAAAACGGAAAACCCGGCTGCATCTACTGGACACAGTAGAGCACAGTTTCAACAGTTCGCCCTCCGTTCGTCCCCAGACGCCGTGGCCCTCGGCGCTTGCCCGTGTCTCTACCCACAAAAAAAAAGAGTTTTTCTCAAGACGTACCGTTCCACAGCTCTGATTCAACAATTTCGTATGTATCCTGGCGTTTACCCCTAGAGTAGCAATTGCGCTGTAGGAGACGACTTAGCCATAGGCGATGACTAGGTTACCCTCAAAAACTGCCCGTGTGTCGGCAATTGCGCGACGATAACTTATTCCATTGTGAGCGGACATTGTATTGAGGATGCCAAGTCGGCCACATGCAACGATTAAGCTGCGGTCGACGATTACGCGGCAGACAGGCATTTCACTGAGAATGCCTACCCAGCGCGAGGCAACGATTCAGCTCCGGTCGGCGATTCCAGGGCAGACGGCAAATGCGACCGGTCTCCGCCGGTGAAATCTTCTCTGCGGATGACGTCCAAGCTTCGGACGCTGCTTCTACTACGCGCGATGATTCCACTGCCGGCGGCAAATGCGTATTGGACGACATCTCGGCCACAGGCGCAGTCTGCACCTCGGAGGGCGCTTCTACTGCGAGCGGTGATCCCCCCGTTGGATCTGTTGACAGAAATCGCTCCCGGGACTTCGTCTCGGCCATATACGAAATCTGCGCTGGTGTTGACCCTCCCCCTTCTGTCGGAGGCCGTGCTGAGGACTTCGTCCTGGCTTATAATAAATAGGCGACGTCTTTGCTGCGGGCTCTTCTACTCTGGTTGGTGGTTCCACTGCTGCCTAAGATCGCGCTGGGCGCGACGTCTTGGCGACAGGTATCGATTGAGCCGCGGTACCTGATTGCGCGACGTTTGGCGGCTGCTGTCCCACAGGCTTTGTCGTTGCTATCATCTCGGGCTCGGGTTGCGCCTGTGCTCCAGCGGACGATGTCTCGCTATCTTGGAAGCAAAGCGTAATCACCATGAACCCGCACATAAATGTCAGCGCCCCTGCCAATGCTATGACAAGGCCGGTGATGAGGATGTTCCCGGACGGGGAATCCCTGCTGACCACCAGTCGCATACATCATTTGATTCGAACGGAGGCATCACCCGGGAAAAATATGGTGGGCGTCGACATCATAAGTACATGGTTCTTGAAGGTGTAACAAAATAGGTGAGCTTGAACTCTACCAGATACGTGATACCTGGTACCTGGTATATGTTAGGAAGGCGGTTTCTCCGCAACCCAGGTATTCCAGACACGTAAATGGGGTTAATCAACCGCTACGAAGGACTCATAAACACCAAAACCCCAGCCACTTGGGGGGGGCACCGGCACGTAAATAATTGTTAGGGGAATGTACTACATTTATCAGTAGGACTACGAAATGTAGAAAACATGACAGAACAGATAAAAGTGCACGTGAAAACGGGGAGAGGTGTTTAACCCCCCGACAGAACCGGCACCACCCCCGGATCCGCGGTATTTTCCAAGGGACGGTTTACCCGTAACGATTCTCGTGCACAGTTCATTGCGAGGAAAAGCTTGTTTCCTCTGACAGCCAAGCGGCTGCGCAAAACATACAATATATCTCACAGACCTGGTGGAAGTGTCGGAGGCGCTGCAAATCCCGCACTTTATCTCCCCTTCAAGGGTGATGTTCGCCATGTCAAGCACGAACTCACACGCATAGGCATCGTTCTCGGCGCATAAACAGCCGTCGAACTGTCCCATGGCGACCGCTTCGTCTCCCTAGGGTCGTGAGAAACAGCACACAGCTATTGTTAAAGTACGAGGTACGGATTATGGAAACGTCGGACGAGACTGAAAATAATACATTTTCACCGTGGTCACCCCCCCCCCCCCCCTGAAGTACTTGTAGAGCATTACCGCAAGCCAGGAACGCCCACAACCAACGAAACGTTCGACGCAGAATTCGAGAAGGAAATCAACACGTGGGCAGAAGCGAACGTAGATGCATCAGAAAGGGAAGACAGTGGTTTAGAAGGGTTACAGGACGAGTTCACAAGGGAAGAAGTAAAGAAATGTGTAGCTAAACTTAAGAATAGAAAAGCAGCAGGGGCAGATCGAATAGTGAACGAATTAATGAAGTACGGGGGAGAAGGGATGCTTAGGCCAATTCCTATGCAATCGGATTTGCAGTCAGTTGAAAAAGTACCTTTCAGTACGTTCGCATGAGGTTTTGCCCCGAAAATGTTAGAAATCGGTATTTCGTAATTTTCGATCGGATCGGGGGTTTGGATCGTATTTGACCCAGTTGAATCGAAAAAGTGCCCGCGGTGATTTCCTGCAACTGGGTGCCTGGAGAAGCCGGGAACAGCCCCAGATAGATCTTGGAGAAAACTCTGACTCATTCTGAAGCGAGAAATACCGATTTCTAACTTTTTCGGGGCGAAACCTCATGCGAACGTACTGAAAGGTACTTTTTCAACTGACTGCAAATCCGACTGCATATGAATTGGCCTTACCATGACGGTTAAGTTGTATAACTGGATGTGGAAAAACGAGTACGCACCTAAGAGGTGGAGAGAAGAAGTAGTAGTAAACTTATTTAAGAAAGGAAACAAGGCTGACCCGGGTAACTATAGGGGGATAACGCTACTGAGCACTGTAGGCAAAACATTCTGTCAGATTTTGAACGATGGAATGGGAACAATGATGGAGAAAGAAGAAAAATTAGCGAAGGGCAAGCAGGGTTTAGTCCAAACCGTAGCTGCGTAGACCATGTGTACACATTAGGTAAGATCATCCAAGGTAGGAAAGACGCGGAGCTAACAACGTACTGTTTATTTCTAGATGTACAGAAGGCCTACGACACAGTATGGAGAAATGGGTTGTGGAAAAAGGTATGGGAACTGGGGATCAGAG
>JAYJME010005530.1:0-10028 GCA_036873775.1 Costaria costata
AGTCGTTTGTATTGTTTGGCGAAACGCCTGCTCGCGCGTACTTGGCAACATATTCCTTAGGGTTCCTGCGTGGCCTTCATATTTACCTCTGTAACACGTTCACATGTGGCGTCGCCGGCAGGACGCGGGTTCGAACCTCACTTCCATAGTCTCTTTAGCTTGCACATGCGTCCCCATCGGCGTGTCTCCCTGTTCCCCAGGTTCCGAAACGGAGCGGGTGGGTCCACCTACTACGGCGATGTACTGGTACGGTATACCGTTACGTCCCACAATCCCGCCGTTCAGAGGGGGGGAGTATGCTACTATACTACCCCTCACCAAATCTCAATATGTATCACCTTGACAGTACTATTCTCCAGGCTATCAGCCTGGAGTCTCAAAACGGAAAATATCATCGAATGCCCGCGAAACCACTGGAGTACAGTGGTGCCCCATGTCCGGGAACCCCCTGCATTACAACAGTAGTGTCCGATGCCCGGAAAACCGTATATATATATGGCATGATAAGACTCGAACGGCACTTTAGTCTGCGCGAACCAGAAACTTTCCGAGCAAAATCCGGAAAACTGTACACATATGGCATGATTTGTCTCGAAGGGCACCAATTAGTCTGCGCGAACCAGGCACGTTTTGAGCAAAACACACTTTTTTTAATGTTTTAACTGTTTTGCGCAGACTAAACGCCGAGTTGAATGCATGCAGACTATATTAATTGTCACGTACCCAACGACTGCATAGCTCAGCGATGCCAGAACACAGTTGCGACAGCAGCAGCAGCAGCAGCAGCAGCAGCAGCAGCAGTGCGAAATATCCTGCGGGACTGGTTCCGGTGCTCACGCGGCTTCCCCTCCCGAACCTCCTGAGCTTTTTTTGGCGAAATGCCTTACCGCCTCTCCCGGCGTTGAAACACTCCGGTATGCAGGTGTGCCGGGTAAAAGTCAGCTTCGTCTTGCAAAAATCCACCAGGAGACCAGCTAACCTTTGGATAATCGGTGACGTGTACCCATGGCACTATTAATAGAGCTCCGGGGCCCAGCGAACCAAATCTCCAATTTTTCGATTTGGTTTTGCGCTACTGGGTCGTAACTTCGAATCCACTAAAACACACTTCGTCAGTCGCTTCTAATAGCCGCCTACGACTGCTGTCTGGCGCACCCGACGCTCTCACGAACCCCGTGAAGGAAAGTGCTTCAATTTCGCGAGCTGTGGCTGCTCGCGAGCTGTGGCTGCTTGTGGGGAGCTGTACTTGTAGCTGTCCGCAAGTGAAGCGCAAGCTTTCAGCTGAGGGTTGTTTTTAGTCTCATTTTGTGCCTTTAGAATTTCGACCATTGATTGAGAAGGCTTAACGGGTACGGTTGCTGTGAATAGGATGCTATGACGAGAAACACCACAAATAGTGAGAAAGGTAACTGCGCGTACCGCTGAGGTAGGGGGAGACAATGACATCCAATTGTAAGACAATCATAATCATGCGATAACACCGGGCGGTACCCACCGGGCCGGTTGCTTGGGGGGGATTTTTGAGCGAGGGCTTTGTGCTTGTTGAAGAGCATGAGGGCGCCGAGGTCTCCGATGAGGGCGGCCCGGTCCACGAAGAAACGTTCACCACAGGCCACAGAAGCGGGGTGTCGTCGCCCTCGTGGACGCTTCGGGCGACGGCAACCCCGCTTTCGTGTCTTGCCGCGATCGTTTCTCGTGGACCGGACCACCCTCATCGGAGACGTCCGCGCCCTCATGCTGTTCAACAAGCACAAAGCCCTCGGTTGAAAATCCTGGGTGCAACAAGACTTCGGAGGTCACCGTGGTAGACACGTCAAGGGACGATACCCCTGCTTTCGTGCCTTGCCGCGATTGTTTCTCGTGGACAGGACTCCCTCATCGGAGACGTCCGCGCCCTCAATGCTCTTCAACAAGCCCAAAGCCTTCGCTCAAAAATCCCCCCCAAGCAACCGGCCCCCGTGAGTACTGCCTCGTGTTATCGCACGATTGTGTTCCATTTGAATTATCACCATTATCTCCCGTACCTCAACAGTACGCGCAGTTATTTTTCTATTTTTTTTGCGGTGTTTCTCTAATCAGAACATGCTATCCACCTCAACCGATCATCCGTGTCCTCGTTAAGCCTTCTCATCATCCCTTCTCAGTCATCACTCATACTCCTCCTCTTTTCGGTTTCAGACCTCCGAGGTGTGTGTGTGTGTGGGTAGCCACAGAAAGTTGTGATGAGTAGCTGAGTACGGGATGTCCCACGTGCGCCTCGCTTTTTATGTGAGCCTCGACCGCTCATATTTATTTTTGCACACACGGAGCGCAGAATACCCCCCCTCTGATTATTTTGAAACCAGTTAACTTGCAAACAGCCTTCTCTGTGCATGTCTGAACAGGGAATGCAACACCACTCGGTAGTTGTGGTGGTGGCAGCAGCAGTATCCGTTGTCTACACCCGTACCGCGACCACGTCCGTTGTACGTACGTACCCGACGAAAGTATTTTTTCCGCCACTCGAACTACCTGACTTACTGCAGTGCCTTATCGTTCCCGGCCTGCCTCAGCGCGCTCAACACCTGCTTCTACTGTTGACACAGCCACGGGAGATGGGATGCCTTTGACCCGTGCATCAGTACGTGAACGTATGGCAAATGCTGTCAACAGAAGGCGGAAGGCGAGCAGCTGTTTGGCTGTGTTTCGGCGTCTCTCGACAGAAGGTGTTCAGCTGCGTGTTTCTAGCTTTGCGTCTCGACACGGAGAACTAGTAATAGCAGAGTTCCAGGGCCGGGCCATCTGCTGTTTGTGCGAGCCTGCGCTGATGATGCCGTTGTGAGTGTGTAATGCAGCAGTAGACACTCGTAGGTGACTGTGTGTCTGTGTTTTCCCGACTCGTCACGGGGAACTGTGTTTTTGCATCTCACCAGAAGGTGTGCAGCCGTGTGTCTGTACATTTGCGTCTCGACACGGAGATCTATATAGCCGAGTTTCTGCACCGGGTAATCTGCTGTCTCGTTGTGACTGCGCTGATGATGCATAGATGTCCTGTTTTACCGTCGAGTCCCATCGTATACAGCTGAGTGTCTGCGTTTGTACGTCTCGATGCGGTGAACTACTGTAGCCGAGTTCTTGGACCGGGTCACCTGCTGCTTTTTCGTGACAGCGCTGATGATGCTGCTCTGGGCGTGTTTGTAGGTATCTTGCACCGTAGCACCATCGGATAACACGCAACTTTACGCATCCCCTTGGCCGATACTCCAGGTCTCGTCCTTGTCAGGGGGGCGTCGAACCCCGCACCAGCGGCCCTTTTTCGGACCCAGCAGTGCTGACCCGGCGGCTCCTCTCGAATTACCTGACCTAGTGTAGTGCTTCGTCGTTCACCTTCTACCTCAGCGCGTTCAACACCTGCTTCTTCTGCTGACACAGCTGCGGAAGATGCGATGCCTTTGACCCGTGCATCACCACGTGCCGAACGTACAAGAAATGCTGCCCGCGGAAGGTGAGCAGCTGTTCATTCACACAGCTGTCAAACAGCTGCTCACCTTCTACTGGCAGCATTTGTCATACGTTCCGCAGGCATTGATGCACGGGTCAAAACCACCGCATCTCCCGGAGTGATGTCAACAAGCAGAGGCAAACGTTCAATGCCTTGAGGCAGATCGGGAACGAAGAAGCACTACTCTGTAGGCCAGGTAGTTCGACAGGAGCCGCCGCATCAGCACCGCTGGATCCGAATAAGGGCCGCAGGCGCGGGGTTGGACGCCCCCCCCGGCAAAGATGCATGTTGGACGAAATCTGGAATATCGGCCAAAGGGATGTGTAAAGTTGCTTGTTATACCTCGTACGCTGCAGCTCTGTGTCTGTGTTTTTGCGTCTCGACACGGCGAACTAGCCGAGTTCTTGGACCCCGATCACCCGCTGTTTTTTTTTATTTTTGTGATAGCGCTGATGGTGCTGGTGTGGGTGTGTATGTAGGTGTCCTGTACCATATAACGGGGGACCATAGTTAATAGGACCTACTGTAGACACAATAGGACCTACTGTAGAAACCAAAACCTAGATATTTCCCTATTATTGTTGACATTATTTGGTCCATAGTTAATAGGACCTACTGTAGACACAATAGAACCTGCTGTAAACACCAAAACCAATATGTTTCACTATTTCTGCTAACAATATTTGGTCCTATTTACTATGGCCCCCCGTAATAGAACCACCGTATACATTACACGCAACTTTACACATCCCCTTGGGCGATACGTCAGGTCTCGTCCAACATCACCATTGTCAGCTGGGCGTCAAACCCCTCGCCATCGGCCCTCTCTCGCCTCCGACAAGCCTCTGCACCACGGTTCCTTCTTCTTCGCCTCCTCTTCCTTCCCTTTGGGGATATAGAATTTTGACTTCGTGTCTGGCTGTCCCCTCCGGCGTGTTAGTGGGTGTTCTTGTGTTTTTGTGTTTCCGCACTTCACATTCGCTTGTTTTTCTTCGTGTTTTCCTTCGCTGTTATATCGTTAGCGCGTCTTCCGTAGCTATTGCAGCTGTGTCCCGAGTCTATATAGACCGTGGCACGCCCTCTGATCTCCACGGACTATGGCGATCTTAATAGCACTGCTATCTTCTGATGGGTTACTCCATTAGCTTCTGCGGGTGCTCTTCTTCGCGAGCATCCGTGTACTTTTCTTTCGTGTTTGCTTCTTTCTTTTCCATCCATGACGATTCTGCTTGTTTAGTAGCTGGCAACGTTTACTCTTTCAGTGATGGCTACGATATATGTGAGGCGGATGTCTCGCCTACCTACAATAGAAACCTCTTCTCTTAGTCCATACCAGTAACGTTTTAAGTGAACATCGTTTAAGTGTACCTCTTTTAATCAAATACTTCGAAGTATGTGTTCGACAAATTGCCTTCCTCTCACAACTCGAACTTTTGGGTTTTAATGATGAGCCTGTTCGTTGCTTCGTGCGTGATCCCTGTTCTTGTCGTGGCTGCGTACGTCTGTGCGTATTGCTTTAAAAAAGCTGTGTATTTGCGTTTCCACGTGTCCCGTTCACCCGAGTTCTGCATTGTTCTTGTCTTACCGTGCCAACCAGCGACGTGCGTCGACGTTGCCGCATCCCATTCTATAACTTCGCCCACTTCTAGCATAGTTATAATTCCATCGCGCGTGCTACGTGGTGCACATGACCGACCTCATGATTGGTATGGGTCGGTTACTGCCTGGGTGTTTTTACAGCGTATCGAGCGTAATCTGCGAACGCGAAATGGGGTGCCCTGATCGCAACACAACCCTGCAAATGAACTCAACTCGTGCAACACCTTTGGTCAATTTATATATTGCATGTCGGCCCAGACCCGCCCGACCCAGCCCCAACCCCAACCCTAACCCCAACTCTTTGGGGGGCTCGGGGTCGGCAGGGGACGTCGCGCGGCTCCGCCGTGTGTTTCGGTGGCGTTTTCCCAAAAAAACGGCCGGGAAAAAGGCCAGCCTCGACCAATCAGGCAGCAGTGGTGTTGTACTCCGCCACGTGAAAAACGGTCGGCCGAAAGGCCAGCCTCGGCCAATCAGACAGCAGTGGTGTTGCACGAGTTTTTTTGCAAGGTGGTGTGACGATTAAGGGCCTCGCCGCGAAATGGGCTTGAACAATTTCCGTGCTGCTGTGCTGTGCTGTGCTGTACCTGGTATATACGCATCCACCAGGTAAGGTATGAGCGAGGGCTTGTATAATATCGTAGAGGTACTACTGCTGTAGTAGGGGTTCGTATAATAGTACGATACGAACTCCCGACATGTCGGGCGCGCAGGACGGCCCTGCAAGAAGAACTCTGCAAGTCGTTTATTATAAGTATGCTGGTTGTACTCGTAGGTCGTACTCGTGTTATAGGGTCTTTTGTTTTCTGCTGTGGCCGTTTGGTGGATCACGATCCAGGGTGTGTCGGTGGGCGCTCCCGGCGGCTGACCTCGTATATCTGACGTCGTATATACTGAGTAGTCTACCCAAGGTCAGTTTGGAGGGCCCAGTAGGTCCGGGTGGGACCAATGAGGTCCGAGTGGGATCAGGGTGCCAAGCGGGAACAGGGCCTAACCTGGAGAGTGGTAATTTACAGCGCCGTTGTGCATTTACGTTTCTTCAACATTACGTAGCTATTTTTGTACTCAACATGTCGGGGGCACACCTACTCAACTACTCTGCCCTTGGGTCCTCCAGGTCCCAGGTCATTTTTCACTGACAACTGATATACTAGTTTTAGTGTTACTCCCGTTTTCGCTGTGGCCTCTCTGGTGGAAACCCCGATTTTGGTGGAAAAGACGTGGGATGTGGGATCAGGGATCAGCGTGCTAGGTGAGCCCTGCCGGTGGCTAATTACATAGCCAGGGTCTGTTCCAGGGTCTGTTTGGAGGGCTCAGGTCCGGATGGGATGAGACCGGCGTTGGGTCAGGATACCAAGTGGGAGCAGGGTCGGTAAACATATCGACCTGTGAAATTCTCTGACAGGCTACGTACTATATACGCGGCCAGGGTCTGGGGCAAATAAAAACGTTTCGCTGTTTCGCTGTTGTTTTGTTCGAACGCTGGCTGGCAATTGCACACCATGCCGTCCAGGTGCTCTACGCCTAGATACCAGTTAGTCCGTGCGCAGGAAGAGGTGTATCGCACCCGGCCCTACGGCACCAAAAACATGCTGAGAGGCCGCTGTTGCTGCCTGTGCCGCCTTGTGTACGTAGCACAAAGTCGTGGAAATGCAAGACAGAAAGGCCAGATGCCACGATAAGACATTTTTCTTCGTTCACCTCGACGTACGGGTTCGTCTTCAATCCCCTCCTCGCAGCGCCAGACACCGCCACTCTCCGGCTTGCTCCTGCAGCAGGGATACCTTTGACCCCGGCCATGGCGGCCCTACCTAGAGCGGAAGTCATTGCAAGTCTTTCCCAGTGTTTTCTGTCTATCTCGTCGACCCTCGTACTGCTGTACCAAGAAGGCGGCTCAAACTGAAAACGCCTCCTTGTGTCGAACACGGGGACAACAGATGGAAATAAGATCCGCATCCGCACCCGTTGCACACCGAAACTGCAACCACACCAGCACCACACCACACACACAGCAGCCCGAACTGGCCCTCCTGCTCTGCCCAAAGAGCTTCCATGGCTGGGGGTGAAGACCACCTGTCTCACCGAGTCTGGCCTATGTAGGCGAAATGGAAGCGTCTTGACGGTCCCCTTCTCCGCCGTGTGGCCACCCACCGCCGTGTGGCGCGCTTCGTGATTCGCTACGAGATGAGAGTAGACGATATCTGCTCGCACGCCGCTTCTTTCGGCGCACTGACGGGTGAGTACGGACGAACGTGGTACAGCAGCAGCAGTATCGGACTCCGGACCCCCGGGGCCACATCCGCCAGGCACAGCTTGGCAGCTTGGGCACCCGATCTTGTTCGAGAAGAGGCGGTGATGTAGCGAAGCCTGGCCTCGTATCCGTATGCATGGGATTCTTGATGGATCCAGCGTGGAGTAGCGTAACCGGCAATGTAATTTGGAGCATCAAATTGTCACCACAGATGCTCTCCGCCAGTCTCGAGTGTTTTGTTGTGTTGGTTGTGGTTTAAGAGTGGTGAACATTATCACTGTGTACGTAAATATAAGGACCGTTTAATTATTAACATTAATACACAAACATTATTATATTTTCGGACAGGGTTGTATGAAATACTGTACGGCGAGCTCAGAGCTCGCGGTAATTTCATGTCAATCAAGCCAAGAGTGTGGTACCGCGGCTGATACAGAATCCACGAAATGATTTGCACAATGCAACGTCGGACAGATCACGCTCTACAGCAGTACGTACTGCTTACTGTAGATCACCTAGATCCTAACCAGCCGTTATGAGATTTGTGCAGGATCTGTGTTACACAGATTTTGTCCAACTCAGAAAACATGTCTCAGATCATGCAGATTATACGGGCTCCCACTCGGCATTTGCTGCACGAATGAGCTAGATCCTACAGATCAGGAATCTATATCTGCCCTGTGACAGGTTTCATATCATGAAGTAGAAATCGATATGATCTACAGCAGGGCAGTAGATCACGATCTGTCCGA
Organism: Costaria costata; assembly: GCA_036873775.1. NCBI lineage: Eukaryota > Phaeophyceae > Laminariales > Agaraceae > Costaria > Costaria costata. The sequence goes on from JAYJME010005530.1 coordinate 8,081, forward strand.
TGCGTGAAGTATTGGCGGGGGGGCGTTCGTTCATAAACGATACCAGTATAGGCCACTAAACTCAAAACGGTCTTATCCTATCCTTCATAAACGAATAAAATAAGTCCCGCCGGGTTCGATCCCCCGCCCCGAGGTCGTATTTCCACTTTTTCTGGGAGAGCAAAAAGGGAAATCAAGTCAAAGTGGAGAAAACCACGATAAAAGAACACTCGACCAGAGGGTCAAGAGGCGCAGTGAACCACTCTAAAAGGGAACTCCCGACTACCACCGTTTACGACTGGTACGTACGAATTTCAACGCCGATTTTTCCTCGAAAACCAGTCTTAACCCTTCTACTATACCCCCAAAAAGTATCCCACACTATTTCCAAGTAGTTTTGTCCCCAAAAACCGTTTCCGGCTCTAAAGGGGTTGCACAAGCAACGAAAATGGCTTAGGCTTCCAGAAGATCTCGTGTCGAGATTTTCATCTTTCCATTGACGCTCGGCATTTCAACTCTTCAACCGGTCGTCGAGCAGCTTGGCATTCAAATTTCGTCCGAGGAGGTGTGATATACAAAACACCGTCGTACCTGTATACGGTACCAGGTACCAGGCATAGAACAACAGAAAAGGGAACATACAGCAGTATAAAAGGATAAACCAGGCGCTGATTAGGGGCTTAATCAAACCCCGGAGAAGGCTATATCGGCGGGAGGAGGGCGAATAGAGCCCAAATACACTTATTTTGGTCGCTTATACAGGATAGACTACCATTAATAATAACCTACGGTACTCAGTCAGTGCAGACTTAACTCCTCAGTGGGTTATATCCTTTCTACGAAGAAAACGAGCAGGGGGGACACAACATGCAGTATGCCGGACACCACGCAAGATAAACGCACAACAACCCCACGAACGAAAGTCCAACCCGATGTTCTCGATAATAATGGGAGGAGCAAGGGTGATGGGGGTAGTGCACACACAAAAAATACAGAGCGATGCGCCTATCTATCTTCTTCGTCTGTGCCTGGTGTTCCCCGCCCCTTTTTAGTTTGGAGGACATCGGTTCGTAAATTTCTTTCCAGAGGGTGTGCTGTCTTGCGTGTTGTACGGGGTGCGCGGCGGTGGTGGCCACTCCACCACCGTGTACCCGGTACAACGCGAGCAAGATAGCACACCCTCTGAGACGAGTTTCGGAGCCGTTTTTCTCCGAAATAGACGGGGGGCACGCAGACATACCTCGTATAGACGAAGATAGGCACATCCCTCTGTATTTTGTGTTTGCTCTCTCCCCATGCTCCCTACATTGTCGACAAAATCAGGCCGCATTTACATTGTCTGTACGAAGGTAGCGTAGGGGGTTTGGGGGCACAACAGCGACTGCTGCTGCTGCTGCTGCAGATCCTACCCAGCAGTGAGTGGAAGTATATGGTATACATAAGCTCGAACGCAATGAGGTACATACGTACGCATAAAATACGTGACCGACCATCGTTTTGGCAGTGACTTGATGTGTATACTGTCTGGTACTGGTCATGTTTAGGATGCAGCACTCTGTAACTTGCAAAGTTTGGCGCCGGGGACATCCATCCAGGGATATTGGGATATCCTCGCGGGTTGTGGAGGATAGGTGAACTCAGATATACACCCGCACGTCTACCAGGCCCAGTATTTGTAGCTCAACATACCTGAACGTCGTTTTGAGACATGACGTCCTACAACATACGAGCAAAATGCAGCCGGAACTTCCAATTTAGATACCAAAAGAAGTAACGCAGTAAGTTCAGCTGGAACTCCCGCATATAGCTACGAGGCATGCCACAAAAAAAGCAGATGCCAGGGGTACAGTAGTGTGTGTCAAGGGAAAATGTCCAGGGTGCAGGGCCGAGTGTTATTACGGGGGACCATAGTTAATAGGACCAAATATTGTTAGCAAAAATAGGGAAATATATAGTTTTTGGTGTCTAC